>VUQR01000884.1:0-16355 GCA_015108515.1 Hemichromis elongatus
AGAATTCTAATATTGGCCTGATCTGATAATTTAACATTTCAACTACCCATATTTGCTTTAAAACACACTAAAATACACATTTTAAACATAGATATAAGATTCAAATTAAAACAAACAAACAAAAACCCCAAAACAAACAACAACAAAACAAACAGGCCATGATGTTTGAAGTTGTCTAATAAAATGACAAAAATGAAATTCTTTGGTGAAACAAGAAGACAGACGCACACTAGGTGAATGATTGAGGAGAAAAAAAAAAGGCAGATGTCACAGAAAACACAGCGATGTAACTGACTCGAAGCTTTTCACAGCATGAACTTTGCCTCTCACTAAACGTGAATATGGTGTCTTTTACTGACGGAAACTGCTTTGTTTAAAGATTTGATGTGCGACTTGTAAAATAAATCCATCCTTGGGATGAAAAAAGATCAACAAGGAAAAAAAAAAAAAATCCCACAGGGTCTTGTAATTTGTGATCACAGCTGAGGACACTTTTTGATGGCCCTGAATTAGTATTTGGTGGAACAATACCAAAGTTGTTCATCACTACATACAGACGCATTTCTGAAACCCGACCCACGTTTATGTAAAGGCAAGGCGACTTAGACAGCAAGTGAGCCCACCGGTTTGCAAAGGACTTTCTGATATTTCAGGTATTCAGGTAGAAGATGGCACATTAACAAAAAAGGACCAAGTAGAACAGCAAGATACGAAAATTCTCTTCTCTGCACTCGTCTTTCAGATGACAACTGCATTTCCATTAACCGTGACTTTCGATTTCTAGTTAATTCTATTTAATCAAATTCCCAGCAGTACCATTTCCAATTTGAGGATAACTTGTCTGGTCAGATGCTGAGCAGGAGTGCATTCTTGTTACGCCCCATACAAAGCAATGCTTTTTTTAGTTTACAAAAACCGTCCCGGACCAATCACTCCTGAGCATCCTTTTAATGCTGAAATGTTTTTTTTCAACCCTTGAAGTACTGGAGTGGAAATGGCTAACACTGTTCAAAAGGGTCAGCAGAGGTGGATGCAAACACATTCACAGAGAAGTGCACAGCGTACACTTCCCACATCTCCTTTCCCCATTCTTACAGCATCTGCTTCGTCTTGCAGGGGTCTTCCAAAAGTTATTGTCGTCTTTGTGTACTTCCTTGTCCTGCCCTCTCCTGTGTGTATGCTTTTACCTGTGCTGCTGTTACCACCATGACCCCCTCCCCCCTCATTCTCCCCCTCCCTTTCTTCACAGTCCCGTTTCCGTCTCATCCACCTGACGTCTCCTCCGCCGATAGTTTTAGCTCACAGCCGGCAGAGGCAGAACAGTGTGGGGATGAACACCCCAAACGCAACGAGGATAGGAAACATTAGGCTGCTGTTGTCAGCTGCGTATGGGTTTGGTGTTCGGGGGCCTGACTGGACCCTGTGTTGGGAACCTTTTGAGGGCTTTTTCTTCCCACCTTCCTCGCCTACTTCACTTTCGTCGTCATCGTCAACTTCGTCGTCGTCAGGCTTCTCTAAGCCAGGGTGAGGCTGAAGCTTTGGTACATCTGTTAAGAGACACAGAAGGAAAGTCAAGAAGAGCACGCTGGTCCCACACAGTCAAAATGCTTTAGTCAACACACTTTACTGTAAAATGCTGAACCATGTGTTTAACAATCTCAGGACTCACCTTCTAATGTCCCCTTCATCACGTAGAGTGCGCAGACCTTGGGGTTGTCATAATAACCCTGAAACAGCAGATTCAACAGAGTTAAATGTTGGTAAAACGTGTATCCACATTTACATTCAAAGCGCTTCATTCAAACTGTTTTGAGTTTCCATATTTGTTTCTCGACTTCCCACTCAGTTTGTGGTGTACATCACATTTTGTGTCCAATTGCACTTCCAATAGTTCAGGGAAGAAAATCCTTTAAGACAGGGAAAATGCAAAGAGTGCCAGTGGTCCACAAAAAAAACCAAAACAAAAAAAAAAACAGGAGAAAGAGGTCACTGCTGAAACTTTCAAGTATGCCACTTTATAAATTTAGCATACAGTCGCATGCCCTACAAACAGGCTACCTGCTGTCATTCAGTAGACCTCAGAGCTTTTAAAGGAGTCCCAAAGCTGTATTTTTTTCAGTGGCTGCAGCTCACTGATCAACAATTACTAGCAGAAACTGGAATGTGTATATAATTGTGATGCGTGCGTGCAAAAATAAATGGTAACGAGACAATTTCAATTTGAAGTCGTTCAGTGTAACTAGTTAAACACATTTCAAAGGAGGACTGCATAGAATATTTGTACAGTAACCAAACCCGTGACTTAATTTTGGTTGTTGCCATGTCTCTCCAGAGGTCAAGTAAGTTTTTTTGGGAGATTTCATTTTAAAGTCAAACATGATGGATTATGTGAATGGGAAACACATAATACTGCTGCTACACTCTCACTGGAGGAGATACTTAACAAAGTAGGAATTATTACCTTCGATAAAGCATTAAATAGGAGCTTAGATGAATGAATTAAAATAAATCTCCCCAAAACCACCAAAAAAAAAACAACAACCAAAAAACCCCAAAAGTTACTTGACCTAATTAAGGACAACACACACGCAAGCGTGCGTGCACACACACACACACACACACGAATAAACCACCATTTTAAAAAGGCATCTATTGAGAACCCCACTGATAACATTAACAGTGTATAGCATCAATTCCACTGCTAACAGGAGCACGAAAGAGATTCAAGATATAAAAATATGGCACAAGATGCACAATCTAAACTACTCTAAAGACAATCAGATTGAAAAGCGTAAAGACACTACAGAGGATCAATGATACCAAGGAAGGCATGCCTCTACCAAAAAACACCCAGCAAGCACTGATGAAATTATTATTGGGTTTTTTTTTATATCCATTACATTAGCATTACATTGTTTAAAGGAAAATAAGACGTAACAGTGTTAACAAATCTAACCATTTTTACAAACTCAACTTTCTTAGACATTACTCAGCAGACCTACATACGCAAAACTCTGACCATCTGTGTCGATATGAAAACAGATGCAGGTAAACAGCAAATGAATTCACAGGCAGCTAGTGGTCATCGTCCTCCATCGCGCATGCTCTACTCAGACAACACCCTGGCCTAAACTAAATAAACCCCTTCTAGCAGGGAGTCCTGTTGTGAGCTCATATTCTAAAGGACAGCTTTAGAACACAGAACATTGTGATTTCCCTGATATTTACCAAAGCTCGTGTATCGAGATGAATCCAGAAATGAATAAACTCAATAATAAACTCAACCACGAAAAACAAATGTGAAACAGCCCGTTACATCCGTGACATGAAAACAAGACTGTTCCGAAAGAATGAAAACCACAGATGTGTCACACTCTTAGTAATCCTGTTCTTCCTCTGCTACTTATTTGAATTCAACACCTGCAGGTCTCAAAGCAAGCAACGCACACCTAGCTTAAATTGTTAGCTTACTTTACAACAATTCATATTAATCTAACAGGTAGTTGTAGTGGAATGGGGGAGGAAGGAAAAAAAAACAAAACACCAACCTAATTAAAAAAAAAAAAAAAAAATAAAAGCACAGTGGGGGCTTTGGGCTTTTCCTTCAGTAGCTTTTGAAAATTCAACAAGTTCTGTGACTCTACTCATACACAGCAAAAACAGTATCTGCTTTGCCTTCTTCAATTCCTTCACAATAATAGTAGGAACATTTGCACAGAAAAATATACCACATTAATTTCACTCTGCCCTAAAAAGGCCAATAAGATACTGGATGGTTATCAGTCAGCTTCACAGCCCACACACCAACTGGCTATCAAGAGACACTTTCACAAAGGGATTTCATTATGCAAAGCTTTGTGTGTCAGAGGTAATGGCACCCATGACACACAAGAAGTTATGTTCATGCCTAGATCAAACTGTATTTGAGTTTATTAATATAAAGCGAGTACTACATGTTCTCCCAACCTCTGACTATTACACATAGCTGCTTGGTGTCATCTTATAATGATAAAACACCATATATAGATATAGAGATATAGAAAATAAGAAATAATCAGTTCATCGTGGTTTTTTTGACATATTGTGGTTAAAAAAAAAAGAAGCATTTTAAGCTCATGAAATGACAAAGACTTCCAAAAACACCACTCACATGTAAACTGTGTGTAAAAACAGCCAAGCAAGCATTTCTCAGATGATACAAAAAATAAGAACTGACCTTTACAAACTCCACAGTGAGCTTGCCATTGAAAGTGGACACCTCTCCCTGCACGCTCAGCTTGCCCCGTCTAATAGAGAAGGGCACGATCTCATCATGAGCAGTACTGTGCCCTACTCGATCAAAAATATCCAGGTCCTTCACCACCACGTGGCCATTTAGACGAACATCAAACACCTGGAAAAACATTCCTGAATCAGTAATGATTAACACCTCGGTCTTGTACTTACTCACTCACAGACACCTTTAGTAGGGACCATTAACAACTCATAAAGTGCAAGAAAATATGGATTAAATGTGAGGTTATGACGTTCCTTTTGCATAGTGGTCATGAGCTGGGAAACATACTGGGCCATAACCAGTTTATTTAAAAACAAAAATGTTTTATTCATTATTCTCTTTAGTCTTCATTTTCTTTATTCGTTATTCTCATCAACTTGTTATTTATTAGCAAATCATACCATGAACAACTTTTTAAAACTGCCTTACCTTTTGCTGTGACTGAGCAAAGTAAACTTCTGCATACTTCATAACCAGAATATACTCTCCTTCTTCACGAATGGGGACATCATATCCAAAGCTGTCTTCATTGTAGCGCTCTGTCTGGTACAAAATCTGGTCCTCTTGATTGGACCGTAGTATTGGCAGACGCATCCCATAATTAGACGCTACAAACGGACATCATCATCAGACTCGGTATGCAATCAGAAGACCAGATTTGCCTAAAAGCAACAGTACTAGAAATATGCTGCAAGTCAACTAAAACAGCACAGACTTTTTCTGCATTTGATCACATAACAGCACCGTGCCTCAAAAAAGTAACCAACCATGCTGTGTTTTCACCAAGATTCAACAAGTTTGCCTCAAAAATGTAACCAAAAACTGCTCTCCAGTCACGCTCATCACATCAGTACCTGCTTCCTCTACATATTGAGTGGGGCGGGGCTGTAGCCCTCTATGCTGACTCCTCATAAGTTTGGAGCTACTTGCGGAAGCCAGAGCACGCAGGGCTTTCTGCAGGAAATGCCAGTTTTACCTCCGATGAGCACCTACCTTCACAATGTCACTCTCACTAGAACATCAGAGGTGAAGCCCAGCGAAGATACGCACACATCTTAACAGTTAAGCACGTTCACTCACCTTTACCAACTTTCCCTTCCAGTGGGTCCTTTTTGTAGTGAATCCCGTGCACATCTACATGCGCGTCGCCCCCGGCATTTACAGCCCAGATAACCCGTTCAGAGAGGCTGGGGCCCCCACCATCTGCCCAGGACTGCTCGGACAGCAGCGACAGCACCGCTGCGACCAACCCGGCGACGAGCTGCGCCGTGACCCGCTGCATTACCTCACACCGCCTGCTCCTGAACACACAGACACTCGGCGTGGGTATTTCCCCGCATGCGGCATGTAACATTAACTGTACCAAATTAGCCAGTGTCAAGAGCTAGCAAGCTCGTCTTGATGACTTGAAACATGATATCTTTAAGTTAGCCAGTATGCTAACGTTAACAGTACCGGCAGTGGCATTTTGCGCACACACACGGAAAATGTCAGACAAGTCATAAACAATTATTCAAATTTCACGGTGACAAAGTCACGACATACCACCTCTGTATTCACTAGCCAAAGAATAATAGACAATGAGAAATTAGCAGCGAGTAACGTTGGTTAGTTAGCTAGGCTAGCTTGCTAGCTAACCTACCTGTCTAACCAGAAATTCTTGGTGAATGAGAGCCCGGCAAATCTTACCTTCCCCTGCCACAAATATCGCCAACGAATAGGCGTGTCTCTGCTGGCCCTGTGTGGCTGGGTGCCTACAATCTACACTGTGCGATAACTTCACCTAGTGCAGATATTGTTAATTGCTGCTGACTACAGGCTCCTACACTGACTTTCATTCAATGTGTGCATCCAAATGAACATTTGCTCTGCTCCTAGCTGCAGCTGCTGGCAGTTTGCAGAGGGCGGAGCAGCGCTACCTAACATTGCACTTCCAATGACTGACAAGTTCTTCGTCCAATCACATTGCTCCGCCGTTAAAAGGCTTCCCGGACCATTAACCACATTTCGTATGACACAGACAAATCTCATTCTTTGTTTAAACATAAAAACACAGATATTAATTCACTTTTAGAAGAATATGACAAGAAATTAATCTTTGAGGGCTGGAACAATTATGCACCTTTAATAGAAACAGGCAAGACTTGTCGTGCGTCTTTTTTTTTCCACGTCAAGTGAGGGAATTGAGGTTTATAGCCCCGAGTTTAGCCTTAAAGGCAAAGGAACGCAGAAGAGTGTTCAGAAGAATTTAGGAAGTGACTATAAGGCATAAAAATATTTTAAAGCTTTTGAACTCTAATGAAGCTATCATTGCGCTAAAACAGCACTAAACAGCGTTTGCTTCCTCCGGTTTTTCAATACTTGCTTAGGAATTAAGCTTTTTTTGCCCGTCAGTTTAACCATCAGTCCCTTCAAAAAAGCCACTCGAGGGAAGGCTATTAAGAAATCTAACATTCACTACTCACTCTAAAAAACCGAAATGATAATAAATATTAAACGCTGTTCTTTCATTCTTTTCTTTTAAATTACAATGAATTGAACTATCTAGTCATACAGCATGCACCACGTGTTCTTTAAGAAGAAGTCACGCCCCCTGTTTTTCCGGTATGGTAGGGTCTCGGCCAATTGGGAAAGTCCAACGCAACGCGCACCCAGGAGAGCCCTCTGCGCGAACACGGGGCACCTGACAATTGACCAGAAAGAGATGAATGAAGATAGTTGCTATGGCAACAACCAACCGCCACGGATGACAGATGTTTTACGACTGCCTTTATTTTATTTTTTATTTTATTTTATTAAACCTGCTAAATATACTTTCTTTTTAAAATAAAGCCTAATAAAACGAAACAGTTTAGTGCAGCTGCTTCTCTGTTTGAACCAGTACTGGCTGTGATGTTAGGGCAGCGCACGCCTACAGAGCCATAATGTTTCCACGAAGTATATTCGGCTTGTTGCTGCTTCACAGGCATTTAGCGCATCTTTTCCTCCAAAAGAGAAATAACCCAGAGGCAGCACGTGATAGTGCAGTTGTGTCGTGGGTGTTGCAGTGCCCGCCTCAGTGTTTGGTTGTTTGTGCATGAAAACTTCTTCTTGCACCGAAAATGTAGGCAAAGCATTAATACAGACGTGTTCTTTAACTTTGTTGTTTGCTGCACATAGACTTGGATCAGACGACTCTGAATATGGTCAGTTTCTGAATAGGCTTACTTGTGAATTCTAATAACTGAATTATAAAAACATACGTACGTATGTTTTTATTTAAAAGGCCTTAATTTGCATGCAACTGTTAAACATTTTCCCAGATAAAATAGTCTCTTTGTGTAATTTGTCTTTTGGCCAAATATGATTTCAATATTCTCAATAACTAAACTGATAAAAGCTCTTCCTGCTCTCATGTTAACCCTAACCCATCTGCAAACATCATAGTTCATAAAGACTGCAGCCTGACCTCATCTATCAGCACTGTAAACAAGAAGGGGCCCCCTAATTGATCCCTGATGTAATCCCATCCCCTTCTTGAACCCTTTTGTCACAACTACTGTGCACCTCACCACTGCCTCACTGTTCTCATAAATGTCCTGCAGTACCCCCACATACTTTTCTGCCACTTCTCACTTCCTTATGCAGTACCACAGTTCCTCTCTTAGTACCCTGTCATATGCTTTTTCTAGATTCATAAATGACATTTGATGATTGTACAATAATAGCAAAACATACCCAGCGAGCAGACTCAGAGACATGCCCAGTACAGTGTAACAGTCTTGAGCCACCTCTTGAGTCTTTAGCCAGTCTTATTGACAACAGCTTCCCTTTTTTTTTTTTTTTTTTTAGCATGACAATGATCCCCAAAACACTGTCAATGCATAAAAGTATGTCTAGATAGAAAAAAACCACAGTGGAACATTATCAGTCATGGATTGGCCTCCCCAAAGCCTGGACCTCAATGTTATGGAAGCAGTGTGGGATCATCTTGGATGGAACAAAAAGCAGAAACATCCATTATCCACAAGCTCTGTTTTTGTCTTTTACGTTGCATTTCTACCCATGTTTGCACATATTTTAATAAATCGCTGCATCTGTTTGCCACCTTCCTATCAAAATATAAAGAAATCAGGGCTGGCTCGTGACCTTTGAATAGTGCTATATTAATAATAAATATTATATGCAGAGTCTCTCACAATCATTCTAAAATTGAATGCATTATAGAAAAACAAACAAAAGGTCCACACCGGAATAATCTGTTGTCAGAGTATGTTTTCATTTTGATCGAAATATCAAACTGAAGACAGTATTTTCCTTGGCAATATCACCACAATAATAGGGGCTCAAATGTAAACACCTTTTATTCTTCTACAGTTAACTTGGCGGGAAATTTTGTTTATTTTGTTAGACAGAAATGCAAATGTGCAAACTGAATTTAATAAATGTCTTTGGCATGCATAGAATTTTCTTTTGACAGCACTGACGTGTGGAGGGTTACCACAAATACAATCATCGAGACACCGACAGACAGTACATTTACAACGCTATCACATCCACTGTAAATACACTTCACATACGTTATTTCTACTGCGTAATCTCAGACAGGGCAAGGTGTATTTTTTTTAAAAGAGAAAAATAATGTTGGCATTGGCAGAATAGTGTCAGTTTGGCTCTATGCATTTAAAAACTGTGCATTTTGTTCTACTATAAATGTTTCAACTTCTCTTCATTCGAGACAAGTGAATAACATATATGAAATGTATTTATATTCAGCAGCTCATTATCGTCAGTCTGCACAGTGGTGCATTTTTTCAGACTTTAACTGGCACAGTGAAAAACCACAGATGGTCACACAGTTAGGATACACAGTTAGGATATTGCCACCACATGGTTTCCTTGGTGGAGCACCAATGTCACACAAAGGTCGTTCTGGTTACAGTTTCTAATATAACACATACTGGGTGAATATATAGTGGAATTTTCAACAGTACAGTGACCTTTAATGTCTTTTCTACAAACATTCGGCCTCTCATTCTGACGCCGTTGTACATCGAAGGTGACATTTTGTGAGACACGTAATTAGACCACGTAAAGACTGAGACACCAGCGACTTATCCACAGAGGAAGTTATTTAGTGTTAATTAAAGTGCAAAAAAACCCAGCCAAAAAAAAAACCAAAATCACAAATTAGGTAATTATCAGCTAGGCTACAGCGAATTCTGCCTCAGTTGAACTGGAGACTTTTCAGGAAGAACACTTATTGACTGAAAGCGTGAGGTGACGCCTTCACTCCATAACATTCAAAGGAGTTTCATTTCCAGTGTCATTCAGAGTTGGATGGCTCAGAAGTTCTCGGTATGTTGTCTTGTTGTAGTTAGTCTAGTGTAGAGAAGGATGTAGCTTCACATTCAGGACCGATCATTTTAATGATCTCAGCGAGACATCATCCGTACAAACTCTGAAAGGAGAGAAAAAAGAGCACGAAACTGCAACTGTAGCGGAGCCACACTCTACGCTACACCTTAAACAGGTTGTTTGAAAAGGATGTTTTACCTTCAAAGTCAACAAGTCCGTCCCCATTCAAGTCCACATCTCTTAGGATGTCTTCTACTTCCTTCAGACCAACCTGAAAAAAAAAACAAACCAAACAAATCACGACAGGATGGTAGCAGTAAGTAAAGCACAACACACAATAAACGGCTATTTCATTAACGATAACTCCCTTTTCTCGCTCTGAGATGAATCTTACTTGTTGTCCCAACAATTTTCTCATTGCGTCTCTGAGCTCTGACGTGCTTATGGCACCATCTCCATTAGTGTCGAACTGAAAACAACAAGCCGAGGTTCAGTATTGAAAACGGAAAAGTAGCTAATAAAACCACTTGAATCCAGACAGTCTCACCTCCCTAAATGCGTCTTTTAGCTCCTTTATTCCAATCATGTCTGCGGTTTCAGCGAGGAGTTTTGGGCCCATCAGCTCTACAAAATCCTCAAAATCAACGTGACCTCCCACTTAAAAAAAAGAGAGATTTTGGTACAAATTTCAAACCTCAGCACACAGAGAGGATACGGTTATATGGGTGAATATATGACATGTGTATAGATGACTGTTTGCCCTTACAGTTCATGTTGATCTGTTGGCTTAGTTCTATCAGCTCCATTTCAGTTGGCATGTATCCCATGGTCCTCATGCAGTTTCCGAGATCTTTACAGCTGATGAAACCGTCCTTGTCTTTGTCAAACTCTTTGAAAGCATCTCGCAGCTCTGTTATAAAAATAGTAACAGAAACCATATTAGTAATTGATTTATATTGATCCCTACATAGTATATATAAAAGATGGGTGTAGCTGTACAAGTATAGATTGAATAGAAGGGCAAAATTGCCTTAATTATCCATTCTTACAAATGGCCAGCACAGGGTGACTCATCTGGTTGCACTTGATTTACGACCCCAGTAAACTTTTTCCTTGGTTTCAAAATCGTAGTTTTAGGTCTCATTCATTCCACGACAATGTTCATTTAGTAAACTGCTATCCCATTAGAAATTAAACTGATAATAAATAAAAATATGATGTGTACTATCCTTGGTTTTGCTCAAAAACACCTCTCGCTCCTCACGTATGTTTCAAAAAAGCAAAAACATGGCAATAGTCACAATATTGAACTCAGAGCATCAAAATGAGTCAACAAACCAGTGAAAGACTGAGAGTAGTCATGTCCATAAAAACATCCATGAAGCTGTCATTGAAATCACAGCATGGGTTTCAAAAATCACCCGGAAATCAGTATCTATGAATGCAGCCATCCTCAGCCATTCCTGCCATCCTTAGAATCAGGTTAAAGTTCTACCATGCAAAGAAGAAGTTGTATGCGAACATGATCCAGAAACACAACTGTCTACTCTGAGCTAAAACTCATTTATAATTGACTGAGGCAAAGTAGAAAACCTGTTCTATGATCAGACAAATCAAAATTTAGAACTCTTTTTGGAAAACATGGATACGGCATCCTCTGGACTGAAGAGGTTAGAGACCATCCAGCTTGCTATCAGCACCCAGTTTAAAAGCCTGCATCTCTGACGGTATGGGGGAGCCTACAGAATTTGCAACTTCCACACCTGGAAGAGCACCGTCAATGCTGAAAGGTACATATGAGTTTTAGATCAGCATATGGTCCAGGCATCCTCTGAATGGGATGGGCTCACATATTTCAGAAATATCGGAAACATCGTGAAATTAAAAACATGACAAAGAAGAGCCAGGACTGTTTATTTGCTAGAATCACATATCAGACACGAATGGAACAACATTCCTCTCCCAAAGGTCCAGCAGCTGATCTCCTTACTTCCCAGTCATTTGCAGTGTTGTTAAAAGTAGAGGGCATGCGACACAGTGGTAAACATGACGTTGTCCCGAATTTTTTGAGATGTGTTACTGCCATTAAATTAAAAATGAGTTCATATTTTTCTTAAAATAATCAATTCTTTTCAGCTTAAACATTTGACATGTTTTCTGTGTTCTGTTGTGAGTAAAATATCTGTTTATTAGATGTGCGAATCATTGCATTCTGTTTTTATTTACATTTTTGCACAGCAGACTGGGGTTGTAGCATCTGTGCATTGATCTGTACTCTCGCCCTTCCATTTGCACGTTGCTTCCATTTACAAATCCTGGGAGTAATTTTAGACTTATGTTAGTTTCATAAAGCATTTGAATGATTTGTTTCATCTTTTCAATCTCTGTTTTGTTAATCTTAATGGCCTCGGCAAAGAAAGCAAGTGACAGCATTAAGTAAAGGGAAACTTACCATCCATCTCTTCTGGCCTCAGCTCTCTGTCCTGTTGAGAAAAAACAGCACAAAGTCAAAATTACAATCCACGAAGAAAACATTCATCGTCATCATCATATCAAACACACTTCTGCATATGTGCCCTATGTAGACATACTGACTTGAGCGATGCCCGACTCTAAACCAGCAATATTTTCCATAACAGTTTGCAGCCTCCAAGTAAACTTCAGCTAAAGTAAAGATGTAAGAGCAGATTGAAACGATCTCATATCGCGATGACCAAACTTCTGGCATAAACAGGACAATTCCTATCAAGCATAGCTGGGAATAAAGACCCTCGAGATCCAGAAGAATGTGACTGTTTCTATTTTTTTCCCCCGCTTGCTTACAATGGCTTACAATAAATGCAACCTTTAAAGGACAGAGAAAGAGGCAGACATATTCCAGAGTCCTCAGGGGTTAACAGCAGGAGTCGTGTGAAGTCTAAACACAACACTGAGGGCTGACATTGGGTCTGAATAGCTGTGAGATGGCAAAGACTGACATAGAAAACAGAGAAGGTATACAGCCAACCCAACATGAACGCATGTTCAATCCATGAGCAAAGCCTCTGTCAGTCAGTCACTGCTAATACATCAACCATTATCAGTTATCCGATATACTTATGCAACAGAAAAAGCGAAATTGCTGTGCTGTGCAACACATCAGAATAAAACGTTTCAATGCAGCTTGTTTGTTTTATGCAAATGACCATTGTGATCAGTCATCACAGTGCAGGCAGGAAGATACATGAGCTGTGGATTTTGTGTGTTCTTACAGGAGTAGGTTGACATTTAGGGCAATAAAAACTTTCTTGCCAAGAGATAAATTACAATGACATCATTCTCATGTTTGTATGATAAATATGTTGACTCAGGAGGGAAACAGCTAGCCTCAATCTGTCTGAAAATCCCCCTATCAGCCTCTACAACTCACAAAATAACATATCATACCCTTTTCTTTACAGTGGGTTAGAGTGCACTTGCTGCTCTGGCAATAGTTTAGCAAATAACCTCCCTAAAAGGGGACCTATTATGTTTATTCCAGCTCTATATTTTTGTTGGACTCAGCTGGAGTGGTTGTGAATAATTCACAGTTCAAAATAACCCTTGTTTACCTCAGAAAAAAAGTACTTAAAATTGAGTTTTTAAAGCAGTTTGAAGCCCGAGGTTTTGGCCACAAGGATTATTTCTACACATACTGTTCAACAACTTGTTAACACAGATATCTAATCAGCCAACCGCTTGGTTGCTGGGAATTTTAGAAACAGCTAATCTACTGGGATTTTCCCCACACAACTGTGTTTTATGTGGTTTTCTTTATAGATAATGGTCTGAAAACGAGAAAATATGCAGTAAGCAGCAGTTCTCTGGATGAAAGCACCTTATCGATTAAACAGAAGCGAATGGCCAGACTGCTTCAAGCTGATAAGAAGGCGACAAAAAGTCAAATAAAATCTTTTTATAACCAAGCTATGCAGAAGAGCATCTCTGAATGCACACGTAGAAGACCACACTGGGGGCACCTCAGGTCAGCTAAGGACAGGAAACTGAGCATACAGTTCGCACAGGGTCACCAAAATTGTGCAACAGAAAACTGGAAAACCCTTGCTTGACATGACGGGCCACAACTTCTGATGGGACATTTAGATAGTAGGGTCAGAATTTGGCCTAAACAACACGAAAGCATGGATCCATCCTGCGCTGTATTAAAGGTTCAGGCTGGTGGTGTAAATGAAGGAATTTTAAGCTGAGGCTTATCCCAGCTGTCACAGGGCACGAGGCAGGGTACACCCTAACTTTGGACGAGTTGGCAGACTGCTACGAGAACAATACAGCGATAAACAACTAATTACATCTACAGTCACTTTAGAATCAACACTTAACTGAACCCCTTTCATGCCAGAGTACCCAGGTAGAATATACAAACTGTGCACAGAGAGGCCCCAAACTGGATTCAAACCCACGACCTTCTTGCCATAAGGCCACATCACCATCTTCTATGTCACCCCTATACACTATACAGCAAAAATGGAAAAGCATAATAGGTCCCCTTCAAAACCACAACATGCCTTTCTTTACTTTTTTAAACCTTTTTATATGGATTGAGCGAACAAGCCGCAGCATGTTAATTAATAGAAGCTTAAGCAGTGCTGGGAGGCGTATGCTATTATCTTTGGACAGGAACAGGCTTGATGTTTGCCCTTCTTAGTTAATCTTGGCACTAAGCTAACTAATCCAACTCCAGCTACACATTAACCTGACAAGCAGAGCAGTGTGTCAGAATGCTGCTGTAATATTTTTGTGCACTCGCCGCTGAACAAAAATGCAAATTTTTGATGTTAACGAGAGAACAAGAGAGACAGAGAAAAGGCGTGTCTGCATCGCTAAAGTTGGTTATCCACGTGTGACACATGTTTGCACTGTTGTTGGGTTACATGCATTGCATTTATTATTTCTGACCTTCTTCTTCTTCACCAGTGCATTCCAAGCTTATAGCTGAAAATGATGTACAATAAAGTTGCGGCTTCTTTACAAATGACAGAAATGCCAGCTTCTCTGACAGGAAGAGTCATTAAGAGAATTTTTGTCCAGACTTACGTACAGCCTGCCTGCACTTTGCCATGCCTTTACTCAGGAAGACACAGGATTGTCCCAGTATGTTGCTCACGAGAACGCAGTTTTGTGTCACCGAAACAATGGAGTCCTGATAAGACCCAAGATACCCAGACTGGCCCATCTCCTCACAGGACAGCACCACTCTGACTCTCCGCTCAGCATCCTGGAGCATCTTTCCAGAGGGGTGCAGAGACACAGCATAATGGAACAAAGATACAAGTTGAGAGGGGAATGGTGAGCTCATATGAGAAAGTCACTGTAGACCTCCTGTATTCTTTGAGGGATGACACAGCTGAGCTTTGCAGAGTAGAATAATACTATTTAAGAATTACATATCACTGTGCGTGTGTGTGTGTGTGTGTGGTGGTGGTGGGGTGCATGTGTGTGTACAATAGAAACCATGTGGAAAATATGAAGACACGACTGACAGGTAAATACATCAATAAACCAGCATGCTGCCAACTTTCCACTCATCGTTCATAACAGTTTACTCGCCACATTTTATAGACTGGCACCTCACACCTATACAGTGTCACTGGAACAGTAAACACACACACACACAGAAGCAGAGAAAAGGCAAGTGAAAGCACCAGGGAAAAGGTTACACATATACTGATCACAGACAGATATCATGACACCATGTCTTCTACAGGAAAGCAGTTCTGGATGGTAACAAAGATCTCCAAGTTTCTCAAAACATTAATCTGACTTGAATTTAACAAATTATTCTCCAGAGCAATGTTACAAATCAGTGCGGTGCACATCTGCAGAATTAGTATGCATCTAATTAATAATTAAATACATGCTTCTCTCAGCATTTGCAACTAAATAAACAGAAGCAACTGCAGAAAACTATGCATCAGTTCCGTCTACTTCCATTTGCAAAAGCTACTGTAGGTAATTAAAGAGCTGAGAAAGCCAGAATGCAGCAGCATGGGCTTACCGTTCTCAGAGGCCAATCTAAGCAGTTTCCCATGCCAAAGGAAAGAAAAGGCACCGAAAAGGACCATGAGGGCCTTCTCTCCGTTAAGCTTGCACTCGGTTCTGAGAGGAGTGTAAACTCTGGTTTCAACAAGACCCATGAAGCCCGGGCTTCTAACCTGTTCCTACAGCCGAATGAGAAACTGTGAAGGATGCTGTTCTTCACTATGTGGAGTGTAGCAAAAGCAAGACCAGCAATGATATGGAAAGAGGGAGTGAGAGTTGTGGGGGTAGGGGTAGAACATAAATGAGGGCGGGAAGTGCATGGACCAAAGAAGGAAATAAAATTATGCAAGGAAAAGAAGACGTGAGCAATATTTTAACTGACTGTCACACTAACCAGACTACTATAAACAGCACGGACGGCTCCAAACAGATTAACAGACCTCCAAACACGAGAATGAATGAGAGAAATGGGATAAACTTTCCTACAGCGAAACACAACAAAACATTAACAAATGTAAAGCTGGCGAGTAAACCTTTACGTCATGGGTTGCATGCACCCTGTGAGTGTTTTGGAAAATCTGTAGCAAGCGAATTTGGAGGAACATTCTGTGATGACCTATTTACAGCTTTGTTTTCCTCCTCGAATGAACTCTCGCTCCAGAACAGTTTGTCAATGTCCAGCCTTCAGATTGCATTTGAATTCATTTATGGCCTTTTATATTTT
>VUQR01000885.1:7248-24228 GCA_015108515.1 Hemichromis elongatus
CAACAGCTCCCTTGAATGTCTCCCTAATTCTGAGGTCTCAAGGTTGTCAAGTATGTAGCCAATACCTTAGAGATAAGCGATGGCTAATGTGGCTACCGGATGTGCTCTGGTCAGATTAACATTTAAAACTGTTTAATTCTTTAATGTTGTTAAAAGGGAACTTTAGCACAGTAAAACCCTAGAATTCCTGATTAAGTGGTGTTCAGCATTGTGATTATCAACTACTGTTCATGTGTTTAGCTGCTAGTGGGGAGGGGGAGGGGCTTATTGCTTGCCTGTCTACAGTGGAGCATCTAATCAAATAGATATTTTAGTACTGATTAGCATCTGAGGATTACATTTTTGACAACCCTGCTGACAATTCTGAAGATCTTCATAAACCAAAAGATAGACTATTAATCCAAGTTCATGAAATGTAAGCCTGCTGATTGTTTGCAGTGCCCTGAATAAAAAATTTAATTTTAATTTGAAGTCACTGTGACTTTGCTGGGACCATATTTGAAAAAAAAAAAAAACACCCTCAAAAATCACCTTCACAACAATGGGATGGACAGCATGAAAACATAATGCCTCCTGCGATAGCTGTCACTGATGTTAAGGCAAATAAACACTGATTCCAGCTGACAGCAGCACATTTAGGAATAAATGCTATCTTGGGAGAGTCCCACAATTCTTTTGTCAAAAGTTAACTGGCGGATGAAAAAGAGGAGGGGGTTAAAAAGGAGAGAAAGCGATAATGCGGAGAGGAAAGGAATAACTCTATAAATAGTTAATGATATATCAGTGGCTGGGGGAAACACACCAAAGCTACTTGTAAAGTATGCTTCTTATAAACACCCACGGCCTGCATAGGCAAACATTGCTGGTAGTATACAAGTGCATAGTGTGAAAGGGAGGAAAAGCCTCTTTGTTCAACATAGCAATTTAAAATGTCTTAAATAAGGATCAACACAAACTCCAGCAACCCCCCGCTGGAGACACCGAACTTGAATTCACACCTTCACCACAGGCATTTCAAATCCTTAAAGGGTATTTAAAGAAAGTTTTGTATTATCAGACAATCCAGCAGCTGGGGGAACACCACACTGAATAGCACCACAGGTTTTGTCCTGTAAGATAAAAACAACGCACAACAAAGCAAATGTGAAATTAATCATCAGCATACGGATGTTCAGCTTGACATGCTGGTAGTCAAGTACTCTAAAGTAGCCTGTGATTTTTTTAAACACTTTGAGGCTTAATCTTTTGGTTGCTAATTAGGTATTTTGGTTGAATTTTAAGTCTTTGCTATCCCTATGGAAAAACATAAAAAAGATGAACTTCTGAACGGTTGGGGTGCAACACTGGTGCAAAAGAGGCACTAAAGGAAAAAATACCGCCTTTAAAGTTCCCATTTACACACATGCTGACAAATGTGATAAACACACACTGTGAGCGCTAATACTTCATGGGAGTTCATCATCACTGGAGTGAGAGAAAAAGCAATGAGGCTTTTTGGCAGATTTCCTGCTCACCCAGGGTTGACAAATTGCCAAGGCTCTCTGTCACAGCTCCACTTTGAGGCCACTAACCGTTTCATCTGCCATGATTTAGATCTCGAATAAAAGTAGCTTGATGGAAATGCATATTCCCTACACCTTAATTTGCATCATGCAACATGCAGCAATTACAGTCGCTTTGAAAAGTCATTTCTATGAGACAAAGCTCAATGAGTCAAGTACAATTTTGTTGCTATTGTGCAGAATCAACAAAGATTTATATATTTAAAATTTTAAATCCTGGTAATTTTGAGGGCGAACACATGAAACGGTAGCACAAATGTGTAATTAAGGTGTTATCCACTTCACAGCAAACAAACTCCTATACATGCAGTTTGAGACGTAGGCTCTGTGGGAAATCTAATATCCTTCAATTTAAGTTTGTAGGCACACAAGACAAACAAGCTGTTTATATAAAACACATCCATCACAGTTTTTTTTATAAAAAATAATATAGCTTTATCGTTTTTTAGGAGTTCTGTTCAGTCAGAAGAAAACAATGTTTTCTTCACTGGAAGGTAAGTGCAAAATGCTTTGCTCTTTCAGTTTTCTGGAGCATCAATAAAATAAATAAAGCACAAAATCTGTTCAGAGTGAAAAAAGAATAGTAATCCCGGTGATATTCAAAGCATGCTTTTTTTTTTTTTTTAGAGAAGGAAGTTATAATTTAAGGGTTATTTGTCACTTTAAAGCTGTAAATGTGTGTACTACCAGGAAAGGTTTTTGTGTTTCTGTGCATGGAGTGAAACTGTAGAGCAGTCTGAGTGCAGAGCAATGTCCAAACATAAAGCAGTTTGAAAAGAGTCATAAAGATGCGATCTTCATGAGATCGAAAGAAATGGAAAATGATGAATTTCAGTGAATGTCTCTGTTTAGAAAGTTGTTATTTGGTGCTTATTTGGATTGTACAGTTAACTTTTCAAAACTGGAGGTCCTGGCTTTGCTGTGAAGAGCCAAAACATAATGATATGATAATAATTTGTATTTTATGTGGTGTATATATTATATTAGAAATATGGATTAAATAAGTGTGCATTTCCTCGCACTCCTTTTTGACATGTAAGTAAAACAGAAATGTATTTTACTTTGTTTTGTAAAGCATTTTCTTTTCTTTTCATTGCTACATGAACTCCTTTATATCGTTTAAATGGTCGAAATAAGATTGACCACACACACATATATACAAAAAGCTTTAACATGCAGATGATTTTTCAAGCTGTTGTGGAGTCAGTAGTTGTTTTAAGTGAAATTAGCATTTGCACTGAAGCAATGCAGTTTAAGGATGTGTGGTTGTGGTTTATGTTGTGTACAGAATCAAATTACATAAGGACACTGCCTTATTTAGTTTTATTTTTGTTGACTCTAGCTTTGTCTTTCTATTATTATTTTCTGCTTAGTAGACAAATGACTCGGATCCAAGCCAAAACACCTAACTGCTGCTGGACAGTGCTGTATTTACAGAATTGTCTTTAAATCCCAGTTGGTAAGTGCAGATTTTGATCAACTTTGAAAACCGACTTGGTGTAAGCCTTGAACAGATTTTTCTGAACCAATGAGTTTCTGACATTTTTCAGGTCTGCTTATGGAACAAAATAACTGGGTTTGCATCAGAAGTTAGTTAGGGTTGTCTTTGGCTAGTCATGCCTAATTAAAGGGCCATCCAATCACATTTGTCTTCCTTCATCTCAATTCTGGTAAAACTCAGGTGCCAGACAGTTTTTCTAAGGGGGTCAGTTAGTATATCTCCCCCACAATCTTGAAACTCACATCTCAAAGCTCATGGAGTCTTGTTTCCTACACCTAAGAAATATTGCAAAACTAAGACCTTTACTGTCATTCAGTCATCTGGTATTTTTAGAATACAATTTTCTCCCACCTTGATTATTGTAATTCCCAGCACGTGCATCATTCACTCCTCCATAGCCAGTTTCCAATTAGTGCAGAACGCAGCAGCAAGACTGTTGACAAAAACTAGCCAGCGGTCACATATTACACCTGTTCTGGCATCCCTTCACCAGCTTCCAGTGAAATTGCAAATTCACTTTGAAATTCTGTATTAATACAAAGCTCTACATAGGCAGGGACCTGATTATATAGCAGAGCTTCTGAGATCTTATCACGGCACCCTGCGTCTCCTATCCTCTAACCAGGGTCTCCTAACTGTCCCTCGCTCTGATTTTAAAACCAGAGGGGATCACGCTTTTCAGGTTGCTGTGCTTAAACTGTGGAACAGCCTTCCTCAGTCAATCAGGTCTACTGACTCTGTTATTTGTTCTAATGAAAACTAATTTTTACAGGTTAGCTTTATGTGTGTGTATGTTTGAACGTGTACACTATTTTCAATATTTAACTTTTATTCAAACTGCTTTTTAACTCTCCCTTAAAATGTGCTTTATAAAGGAAGTTATTATTTTTATTTATTCATTTGTTTTTAAGTTTTTACTTTTTTTGCTGATATATAATGAGGTCTCAAGACTTGTCATTGATGGTAAAGCGCGGGTCGTCACATGTCATCTTCATAGGGGAAAGAGACCATAGTTTCTGGTCAAAGGAAATCTGATAATTACACTTCACCTTTTTTGCCTGCAGCATATGGTTTCTTGAACAAGATTTCACAATTATCTGCATGAAAAAGCTACACATACAGTACACTGTTTTAGAAACAAACACATTTGTTGGTTATTTTGCAAGATTCGTTCTACTGTACTCTGTTTGAAGCATTTTACAGTATGACACTGACCAAGAACTTTTTAAGAAAAGTTTTGAAAGCTTAATTTCAAACATGAATAAATTGTAAATGTTGTATATTATCAAAGGGTTTTATATATTATTGTTTTCTCTCTTTAAAATTCAAATGAAACCCTCCTTTTCAACTGTGTGCATTTCAAACAATTTCTGTTTAAAGTGGCGAATGGAGAATGAGAAAACATTAGCACAGCTGCAAAGTAAACTGTGCTCTTCCTGGAGAAGGTTGACTCACCTGAGGGTGAAAATTTGTACTGAAGAAAGAGCGGAGAGAGCCAGAAAAGTCGAGACTGTTTCTCGCTGCCGGATGGGTTTGGAGGGTGCCATCACCACAAAGTTATTGTCCAGCTTCAGCTCCGACAGTGGCTGAAACAGTCTGACACTTCCAATGCGCTGCATAGGGGTATGCCCTGCAAAGTACCCTAACGGCCTCGGCTGATCTGTGAGGACAGAGCTGCCCTTTCTTGAATCCTCTGAGCTGCAGTCTCCGTTATCAGTTGTTTGAACCATATAGTAGAGCTCCACAGGGGTGCCCTGGGCTTCCTCGGAGACCTTCTGCCTACCAGGCCTGACAGTAGGTGGGCTGAACCAGCTGGCCAGGGGCTCCAGCTCGGCAACACATATCCCCAGCTCGCCTTTTAGCTTGCATGTTCCACGCACCTCTTGAGTCTCATGAAAGGCAAACATCCTGATACAGGGTAGCTTGTGGATGGTACTGTAATCATCCCAGTCCCTGCCTGCAATATAGAACAGCACTTGAACTTTCGGCCAGCTAGGGTGAATCCTCTCGCTGATGATATAAGTGTGCACCTTCCAGTTGAATGTAAAGAGAGGCAATGCCGACGTTGATGCTGTTGAGGATGAAGTGAAAGAGGGTGTGCTAAAGGGCCCTGGCGAAGTCTGTAGCAGCTCCAGGGGGACAGGCTGCTGGACAGACAGTGGTCCATAGCTAGCATTGACAAAGGGCATCTGCCGGGCCTGGTGGATGAAAAAGGACTCCGTGCGAGCCTGTAGGCTGGAGTTCCTCATTAAGTCCTGGTTTGCTTCCTGTAAAAAGAATGCTGACTCTGCATTGAGGATCCGGTAGCTGACAGGTAGATATATTGGTGTGGGGCCAAACCTCTGCAAACCCTCCAGGATCACCTTGGTCTCCACAACTGAAACAGAAACATAAAATGACAATAACCCGTTAGCCTTTATCTCTCAGACTGGAAAAATATCTCTACGAGGGATCTAGTAGCTGTGAAAGTAAGCTTCATTTCACAAACTGTATCAGTAAAATCTGATTGAGGTGTGAAATCAAAAACCTTAATGAGAAAATTTGGATGAAATAATTCAGAAAAGGGAAGCCAACACTTCATATTTTACATAACATTTGCATGCATTGCCTGCAACCTGAGGCAATCATATCTACAGTCAGTTCCAGCAGTGAATGTTAAATGGTGTGTTGGAGACATTTCCATATGATATCACTTTCATGAGCCGCTGCTCTTATTTAAAAGAATTTGTTCGACACAATCCAAAACACTTACGTCTTTCTCAGTCACTTGCTTATCAGGCTTGTCCATGTTCCCTCCTGCTTTAAATCCTTCTCATTATGGTGCGCTAACTCAATCTCACACCCCGCCCCCACTCTCCTTCAGTCTCTCCGTCCTGTTATTTTACTTTCAGACATTGTCATCTGCTCGTTTCCTGCACCCCTGCATGTTATTCCAACATTTTCATATTCCACATATGTCAGATATGGAAAGTTGTCATGAAGTCGTCCAAACTGAAAATATTTTATCAGTCTCTACCCACTGATGCTCTACAATCCATAGGAGCTTATAGGTAAGCAGATGTGGCACCGCTAAACTTGGAAAAACAAACAATGAACAATTTTGTGGAGAAATGTTGGAGAACAGTTGGGTTAACCAAATATTAAAAGAGCTGTTTGCCTTTGTCAGCCTATGTTACATATGGTTTTTGGATGAACCCTAGTTTGCATATACAGAATATTCCACATCTTTGGAAAAGCACGACTCCATCGTATGTTTGTGCTCTTTCCATTTCAAAAGATACAAAGCCTTTCTTCTCTTCCAGTATTTCTCTTTTTTATCGTTGTTTTTCTTGCCTAAACATGCTCCTAAATCGGGCCTCACATGCTCCTTCCATCTCTCCCTCTCCTCATTCTGCAGACGTGACCCCCACCCTCTTCTCTTCACCATCAGTGCACTGATGGAGTTGCCCATGAGAGTCTATTGATTTTCTGTCCTGGACCCAGCATGCTGTGGGAGATGTGGCATGGTGGTGATTTGTGACAATCCATGGCCAAAAAGCAATGACAGGCTTGCCAGATGAACAGCAGCAAACAGAAGAGCAACACTTTGGAAACATCGCAGTAAAGGGTTAAACTAGCTTCCCAAAATCTTACGCAAAATGATTAGGGAGGGGGTTTGGGAGTAGGGGGATTATTCTTCCTTAAAGAAATGTTATTGTCATATCCACAGTAAAAATAAACACAGCGTTTTACACTGCAAAATGACATTCTTATTTAAAATAAGCTTTAAAGATAAAAGTAAACCAGGCAAGTGTTATGAATAAACACAATTTACCTGAATTCGTTCAGCTAATGTACCCCACTGTGAATCTTTCCCTGTCGCTTCTCTCTTCCTGCACCAGCAGCAGTGTATCTTGAGTCTGGAGAAGTGAGAGCTGCAACTACACAGCACCGTTTTTCCAACTCAGCCACAGACTATGCAATACTACAGGTGGACACTGCAGCTTTCACAGGTGTTAACCTCCCAAGCAGCACTGTGTCTAACATCTTTTCTAGTGTTCACCCAACTCTCACATGTTCATCCATCCTTTTTTTCCCCACAGTGAATTGTCTATTCTTTGTTTTGTTTTTTTCCCATGACTGAATGATTTCCAATATTCCCTGGTCTTGAATTTCTTTCACAATACTAGGTTACTATACTAGGTTGTGAAAGGTACTTTAATGAGCCGTAGATTAAATCTAAAGGTAGGCATCCTCTAGCTGCCAAATAAGTGTTTATAACATTTGCACCTTTAAATTGGACGACAAGGATAAATCAAGTTTTCACACTTGTATTTTGGCTTTCCTCCTCTATATCTATTAATCTATTTAAAAGCTATGCATTATATTGTAAGAAAAGTTCAAAATATTTCTTCAATATGTCAAGGACTTTAATTTATTGAGCATTTCACTGTTATTTATCATTATAATTAATTTATCTGTTGCCTTTGGCTGTTAGTTAGTTAACCCCTAGTTCCCTCTAGCCTACCCCCTGGGGAACGTACACCCTCGGACTGGGAATCACAACAGTCTGCTCTGTTGTAACGTTATTGAAATGCAGGTCAGGATTTGGACTGAAAAGTCAATGGCAAAATAAATCAGCAATCATGCACACGGCTTCCATTTTTATTCTGAAATAAATAAGTATTGTTCTAAATATTGCTTGTGCCACCACCCCAGCTAAATAAAATTGTGTTTGCTGCCTAAATAACAAACACCCACACAGCTGAAGCTAATTACAGGCGTCTTTCTTCTTTATAATCATATGCATTAATAGTAAAATGTCTGCCTCTGATAAATGACAAAGAATAAGAATAAGAATGAATCATAAATATGAATTAGTTTTCTAAGCAGTCGCTTTCATGTTTGTATTCATGTGGCACACCTTCAAGCTAATCACACCTTAAAATTAGTCACCCTCTGTGTGCCGAGACAGTGTACAGCGCGTGACTGCTGCTGCATAGCTTTAACTGAGAGAACGGTGTTTGCGAATGACAAAACTGAGGCCGTGGTCAAGGGGCGAGCCGGCGCTTAGTCGGTGCTGGATCACGCTCACAGGCGAGTGAAAGGATTTTCCTTTCTATCCTTTTCTCTGGGGGATGTGACACACTGTCCTAGTTTCCACTTACTATGACACAGATGAAACTAAATACCTCATTACGACAGAAAAAAAAAATGTTGTAATTCGTAACTTGAGATTCAGAATATGTCCCTCTCTGTGACACCAACAGGACATCGTAAACAGAGAGGCAAAGTCGGTGTGATTTGTAGCCTTGACTTGCCCTTGGATTTCATGTAAGCATCACTGTACTTGTAAATCATGTCTGTAGGACTGTTTCTGCAAATGAAAAAGGGAATGATTTGTGTAGATAGCTTAACTCCATGTGCTAAATCCTGGCTGTAAACTCTACAGGAGTAATTTTGGGCACTGCCAAAGCCTCAGGATGTGGCCTGAGGAATCTGATCACATATCAAACAAACAGCTGAACCAGACCTCATCATTAGACAGATGTGAAACTTGGGATTTACTGACTTGATGTTATATACATGCAGTATGAGGCAGAAGGCCTATGGCAGCAATGGGAATGGAGATTAAAATGTTTTTTTCCATATCATTTCACACCATGCAGCAAGCAACTTCTAAAATAAACCCCAAAATGGTATTGACGCATTCGTGTCCCCAAGACAGACACGTGTGGCTCCAAATCAAACCGTTTCGTATAATCACCTGTTTTTATCCCTGGCGACCTAAGTAGAACTTCACCCAAGAAATATAATCCCTTCATCTCCCTTCAGCCTCCCTCCTACTCCTCCTCCTCTCATCCTATCTTTATCCTCCACCATGTGTGCATCTTGAAACCACTCCCTGATCAAACATGTTAGGCTGGCCAACTTCAGTAAGTCACTAATCAAACGGCTTTTCTTTTATGAGATTTATAAACGGAGACTGAGGTAAGAGGTAGGAAAACCCGAACAGCAACAAAGAATGGAGTGGGGCAGGGCGAGAGGGTGATGATGGTGGTGATGGTACACTGTTTCTGTTAGGAAGTGTTAAGAAAGTCAAGTCAGGATCGGCCACATGCCTTTATCATGGTACTCTGAATATATACCTCTAGCACAACATTGTTCTCGCCTCCTTTAGAATCACCTACAAAAGTTTAAAGCCTCCCAGCCTGCTGATGCTACTCCCCCACACTTCTGTTTCACAGAAAAGAAAACAATTAGCGGTCATTGACATAACCGGCATGTAAAATCTAAGGGCTACAATCACAAAACTGTGCCCATGAGAATAGAAAGTGCTGTAGGTGATCTCCCAACACTGCTCTAATTTATAAACAAACACGCAGCCAGCTCATTTCAATAAAGAGCAGCATTAATATGGGCAGCCAGTATTAAGTGGTCCATGATGACGGGACAAGATGAGGCTGCAATATATCTGCTAACAAAATATTAATAAGAGACAATTGAAGAAGAATCAGTGTTTCTGGTACCAAAAATAGAGTCTTCTGTAAAAAAAAAACTGCTTGTGAAAACTGGAGTCTGTTACACCATATAAACCTGAAATCTGTGTATAACTGCTAACATGTGACAAACATTATGTAGCATCAGATTCAGAACCAACCTTAATGTTAACGAAGTTACCGTTACCGTGCCAAGCGCATCCCTCTTTAATTTTTTTCAGCAGTCTGAGGCTGCAGTCATTTGTTAAAGTAAAAAATATATATATTGTAACATTCAGACACTGATCTAACATTTCAAGTCTGCCTCAGTCTCATTAATTGCTGCATTCCGACCAATATTTTAATCTGATAACAGACCCAATGCCAGAGAAAAGATGCTTTTTCATTGTGGAGCTTTCTCTGTGTATAAATGTGACTAAATTCCTGGCACAGTGCAAACCTCGTCTCTGTAAAGAAACCCGTCTGCCTGTAAAACAAGAAGCAACCTTCTATGCATTTCGTAATGGGATTCTCCTCCTCTCTCTGATGCTCAGCTCAGTCCAGTTAAGTTATGCTCTGTTTTATCCAAATGCTAGTTTCACTGAGGACCAGAAGCATGTAGCATTCATCTTTAAACATGGGTGGAGGAGTCAGTGAAGAGTTACAGGACACAGCCAAAGCTTTCGCATCGCACGGACAGCTCTGAGCCATCAACTCACGCCAATTATACACTCTTTCTGATAAACTCTCCCCTTCTCATTCCAAATAAATGAATTCGCCCATTGGCAGATATCTCAGCAACACTGGGCACATAAGACATGATTTTTTTTTTCCCAGGCATTACATTCAAGACAAGTTGCAGAAAACAGTGGTGCAAACCTTTGTAAATCATATTTGTTTAAGTCATTTAAATACTCTCCTCTGTAGTTTTGAGAAGGAAACTTGTAGTAAGACTCCCTGCATCCATGTCTATCAGTTGGAAAACTGCCCTGCTTTAGTAAATACCTACAGAAGCTTTTTAATGCCAAAAGAGGATTTCACTATGGCACAAATGGTTAGTAAATCTAGTCCTAAATCTGATCTAATTCCCTGTTTAGATCAAACTGTTCTGCTTTAGTGCATGATGCGTTCTAATGTTATCACCACAAGACCCCAAGTGTCAGTCTTTTTTTTAAGGTGTCTATACATGCCATCAAGCTCAAGTCCTGTTTGATGTGTGCCACACCCATGTAGCAACATTAGATTAATCCACAGATGAATGAAGTTGTATAACAACTGCAACAAAGCTTTAGGAAGCTCACTTACTGTTTAGCCGATAAATCTAAAATGCCTCAGCAAACACTTTCATTAAGTGTCATTCAGAGATTTGTGCTGTCACATATTTTTTAAAGCACACATGTTTATTTTGAAGGTACACACAGAATAACTCAAAATTATGAGTTACCACAGATGCACTCTCTACAACTTCAGCCTGTTTCCTTGTAAGTGGCTGTAGCCTTTCAGTGTGTGCATGTGTGCGTGTGTGTGTGTCCCTCAGGTCCGAGTGCGCTACCGAATAAGAAGGGAAGTTGATGAGAACATGCACAGCAGGTTTGCAAATTACTCCGCCTGGCACAACTCCCTGAATCCCCCCTGCCCCACCTTTCCCTCTGCAGCTGGCTAAAACTACACCCCAGCACACCTCTTAGGATGAACTAAATTCAGCTGAATGATGATCAATTAATTTTTTCCCAAGTGCAATCTTAAAGTCAAAAATGTTTTCTCTTCCACTTGATGAACAAAGACTTCCTGTTTTTTAACTGCTTATTCAACTTGAGGTCTCAGAGGTGCTTAAGGCCCAGGAGACTCTTGTAATGCGATTTCGGCCACTCTTAAAGTGAAGCATTTAAATTAACTGCTGGTGGTAATTAACAAGTTAGTACTTTACACTATTTTGCATTCAGAGATCTTGAATAATGTTTTCACTGGCTAAAATTAGGCCTTGCTTCAGGGTAATTCAATGATATTAGTAATTGTATTACTTCAAATGTATGAATACGTTATTGAACTATTCACAAGTAAAACTGCTGCCTGTTTTTTTTCTGCAGCTGTGGAGCAGCCTTAAATGAAGCAAGACGGTATCAAGATGGTGTGTTTAATTATTGTGTGACGTTGTACTGAAGAAGAAGAGGGAGGTTAAGATGATCGCCCGTAAACAGGAGACGTTCAGGAGGTTAGAATGAGCCAGGTAATACGGGACTTAATAAGACCGTATTTAAGGTTGCACGCCATCATACAACATAAACAGAAAAAATATTACTACTACATGTACAACTACTGCTACTGTCTTCTAATATCTTTGAGCTTTTAATGACATTTTAGCGGCTGCCTGTAAAGACAGCATTATAGCATTATTTTCTTAACCTTGTGGGTTAGGAATCATCATGAGTGCCAAAGAAGCTGGAAACCCGCCATCACTTTGATGAAAGTGATGATTGCTGGACAAGCAACACCATAGCTGGAAAAGCACTGACCTGTGACTGTATATAAAGGATTGTAAAATGGGATAAAGTTCCTGCTGAGCTACATAGACTTTGTGTTGTCACTGTGTGACATGGGACCGGCAATGAGTTTTTCTAAATAACAGATCAATGGAGTAGTGGCAGTAGTTACAAAAAGACACTGAAAAAACACATGTTCATTCATCGCTATAAACAATAGACAATAGAAATTCTGACTGCAATATATAAATGCAGAGCTGCAAGTCAACCACAAAGGTTTAACGGCATATTTTAGTCAGCTTGTTTGAAGGTGTAAGCATTATTGTTAAGGGAGCAGAGAAAATAAATAGCTTCAATTTTTCACTGACAACCTTGTTCAATTACAGAGGCACCTTAAGAGGTCTAGTTGCCTATAAAAGCGTGAAGAGCTCGTCTTGTCTGATGAGTCTGGGGTGCACAAGATGACCTCCTTGGCAACCTGACCAGAAAAGTGACTGAAGATTTCAGAGGGTGTAAACTACAGGAGGCACAGGAGCCTCTCCTGAGACTCTGAAGAGACTTGTGATTGCCATTAAGATGCACTTCCAAAATCTGCCAGATGTAAGAGGCGATTTTCAGCCGTTACCACGGGTTCCACACATTAACTTTAAGTGTTCAGGATGACAAATAAGAAAGCCCAGGAGAGACAACTCAAACCTGACTGTTTTAAGGTTAGACTGATTTCACAGGATAGTTTGCAAACATTTGCCAAGAAACTAGACCGCGCAAAGCTCATCAGCTGTCTTCTTACTCGGAAAAGACTTCAACAGAAAATATGAATCCAAATGCCCATAATGCCATAACATTTTTCCCTTTTATAATAATGGAATTGATATGAGTCATCCCAGCCTTGACTTTTAAGCTTTCAGACTAAATCCAATCTTACTGTATTATTTTAATACAGTGAAAGGAAAGGTAAAGACTAAGATTGCAAACATGCTTTTTTGTTTTTCTATTTCTATTTTTTCAATGAATAGTCAAAGTCAAACAGATGATACATTTAGACAATTGGTCTACGCCTTTAATGTTGGTCTTCTCTGTATATATTTGTTTTGGAAATAACTGCATTTCAACTATTCACTGAGCATCGTTGCAAAATGTATAAATAAATTATTTAGTTGTAATTGTGTTTACTGTTAAAAATGTATCTTCAAAGTCCCCTTTTAGACAAATCTGTCAAAAAAACACAGCCGAGCTTTTCAGAGAACTCTACAAGAAATGCAAAAAGAGAATTTGAGCAACTATTCACAACTTGTAAGAAAAAAAAATAGTGCCTTCATTGAAAAAAAACCCCATAAAAAACAACGAATAACAAACCAACATTATGTTATTTTGATGCTTGCTAATGTTGTTTGCATCAGGTGGTGCCCACATTTTTACTTTACTGATTATGGTGTTTTGAAGAAGATGGCACATCTTGTTTTTCCTCCTATAATAGTGACATTTAAAAAGCTTTTGAAATCCCAAATTTTCATAAGTCCACAAGGTAAAACGTTAGGACGTGATCTTTACATGGCATTTCCTTTGGTTAAACATTTGCTCTATGTGCAGGCTCCGACTGTAGAGAAACTGCTTAAGGGACCTCGAAGTCACCATCAGTGGACCTACTGTCGGTCAGCATGAGAGGTAACTTTCTTATTCTCAGCCACAGAACAATGGAATTTTAAAAAAAGGGGTATTTTCAGGCTCATGGAGGCCTGGATATAAATGTCAGCTGCTCCTCAGATAGAGAAAATGCCACTGGCAAAGTCAAGAAGTTTAAACCTTATCAAAGACAGCTTCTGATAAAGTCTTATGAACACATAAAGGAGAGAAATAGGCTGAATGTGTCCAAAACCACTAAGCAGCACATCACTTAGGTAACACTAAGTTACTGGAGAAAGGTATTTCAGTTGTTATAACAGAGTGTTATGCGATTACATAAAAGCTACATAAAATCCTCACCCCATAATGTATTTCTTTGTTGCTCAAAACAAACACCTAATTTACAAATGCTGATATTTTACAGCCACAAAGAAAGAAAAAAGTTTGCCATCCTTCATTCACTGCTGGCTACTAGATATAAAGCTAAGCTCCATAGCAATATAATCCCCTGGTTAGTGAAATGACATGGGTGATATCTCAACAAAATCCAAACACACAGGAACACTAATCACTCCAAGTGCCCATCACATGCACTCTGACACTGCAGGAGAAGCAGGGCAAAGCAGAAAGCCCGCTCCTAGCTGGAGGTTAATTGGATCACATAAAAGCAAAGCACACCTCATCTTTCATCACTAGGCAACACATTTACGCAGCAATCGATAGGTGGAATCATATTTTCCCCTTTCAGAAAAATGAGGGAAAATGAAGTATTGTGACCCGCCTGAGATGGATAGGGCATGGCTTCATACCCTACAGATAGCAGCGATAAGTCTGTGCCCGGAGTTTGTTCGCGACTTGAGTTGTTTTTGCTTCTGACAAATCATATAGACTTTTTAGTTCCAAAAATGGCCTTTGGTTATTTATGTCGATAAAGTCTGAGTCTGAAAAAAACTGTCTCTCTCATCTCACCTCTCAAACACACAACATACACGTGAGCTCAAACATCAACAGATATAGTTTGCTGTATTTTCTTTTTTTATACTTTGCTCTGCATCAACAGAGTTAAAAATATTTACTTTTGGAAAGACAGCCAGAAAAACTAACAGCAATTCTATACCGATTGTTTGCCATTAAACAAGTCTCCATCATAAAGGAATAAATATTCTTTCAAATATCAAAAATCGATCTTTAAATTTTCTCTCAGGGCATTTTCACACAGACTGGAGGCCGGTTATCAACCATGGCGCAACTAGAGAGTATCAGTACTCCCCGACTGGCTGAGAATAGTTGCTGGCAGCTTCTGTGAAATCAGTTGCTAAGACCCTTTCACTGATGAGTAACCTCATAGTAACCAACTGCTGCTAGGTAAAAAATTGTATATGGTCGCAAAGAGGTATGTTGTCCTGCACCAAAATCATCCTTGTGATTGATTTGGTTGTAGTCTTCTGCAGTTGGCATGAAAGACACTAACTTGTCTTCAAATACAAACCGTAAATGAAGATAATTAACCTTGAAACTAAAGCTGATAAATTTTGAAGCATATTGGTTTCAGACTTTCTGGTCTTCGTTTCCACTTTGCTTTGCATTTTTGTAAAGTTTCCTTGTCCCTATGTGGTAACTTACCAAGTAACTTTGCAGACAAATCACTATTATCCGTGCAAACTACAAGTAACTCTGAAAAAATGCTTACAACCAAAGTGATCACAAGGAGGTTTCTGTGACCAGTTCACCTGGGATCTAGCACTGGCCAGCCTATTGGGGAACAATTACAGCTGCGATTCACAGCAAAAACGACGAGATATCAACACAAAATAACTGGAACAGCTGTTATAACACATAAACATCAGCACGAACACACCTGTGAGTCTTTGGGTTAGTGACCCCTCCCCATGAGCTGTTACAATACATTCTTCCTTAGCAACTGGAGGTTGCTCACTAGTCCCCCCAATTACGAAAATGTAATTCCATATAACATGCTCAAAGCAATCGTGGAAATGAGGCTGCCATATCTTCAACCACGAATGTGTTGCAACACAAGCTGCCTCAATTAGATCCAAAAGGTGACTGCTACAAAGGATGGCATTTAAAACCCATCCTCCTTCTCTGCTTGCGTGAGAATAATGTATTTTAGCATCACAGGAATCCTAACAAAATGGAAACAAAAAAGCTAAAGTTCCTGTTTGAGCATTAGTTATGCCCGGCTGGGGAGAAATTTCACCAGCTTCCAAACATCTCTCTGTCTGCTTAAAAAACATTTTTTTTCACAGTCATTTTGCAAGGCATCGCGTCTCCCTGGTGGAAGCACTGAGAAACAGCAATCAACATCCCTTTGCCAGTTGTGCAGAAATAAAAAGAAAAAAAAGAAAAACCTCAAAGCTTTCTGCCTTGAAGACACCATTGGGGCATAAATGGGCTTTTTATGACACTTCAATTCTGTCCATTTTCCTTTTGGCCAAGTGTTGTGCATTGTACAGTGTCAGAAGGAGAGGAGGAGAACGGCGGCACTGGGAGTCACTGAGGAGCCGCCGGTTGTTTAGATGAGATGAGCGAGAGACGAGAGCTCTTGAAGGAACGGGAAATGTGCTGAGCAGAGCAGAGCAGCAGTTAGCCTTCTTACGAGGGCACCCACAGGGGTAATCGAAGGCTTCAACTTTAACTATGTGTGCTCTGCTGTTGTCATTTAGGCTCACAGATTGCCTCGGTGCACTTATGAATGTGACCAGCTCTCTCCCTATCTGAAGTAACCACACTTTGAAAGTGAGTCAAATAAAAGCAGTGACAGTGACAGATGATGCGCTATTGTGCTTGGCTGGAGGGGGTCCCATGTCATAAATAACAACGAATCTCAGTCATCGGGTATTCATATTCAAGTGAATGCATTTGAGGTGTACTGCATATTATACACCAGGGGTGCTTTTTTGCAAATATATACAATCAGATGCAGTTAAGTGGGTAAGAATAATGCATTGAGTTGGCAAAAAAGAGCAGGGTGAGTAATGTTCTGGCATTTCCAGCAGGGTTATACTGTAAGAAAGTCAATGGGCCTTGGACATCAGGCACTGCAGCTGCTCCCTGATATCTCAAATAATGTAAACCACAACATTAATTATGGTTAGGACAGGGGATGGGCACCAGTTCAACATTTACTTACTTTACTTACATTACTTACACCATATCTATCTATATATCTCTCTCTCTCTCTCCCTCTATATATATATATAGATATAGATATAGATATAGATATATATATACATACGTAAAATTCTGTTGATCTTAGCCTTTGGTGTACAGTGCTGTCTATGAAAGGCACTTAATAAATAAACTTTACTCACTCATTTACTTACTCACTTACATAT
>VUQR01000886.1:0-15359 GCA_015108515.1 Hemichromis elongatus
CCGTAATGCATTACAGATGAAGCTTTTTCACTTTTTTTTTTTTTTTTTTTTTAAAAAAAAAAAATTTTTTTTTTTTTTTTTTTTTTTTTTTTTTTTATTTTTTTTTTTTTTTTTTTTTAAAATTTTTTTAAAAAAAAAACTTTTTCTTTTTTGTGCTTTTTTTCTTTTTCTTTTTTTTTTTTTTTAAGTTGAGGGACTATAAGATGATACCAAGACAGATGGAGTTGGTATTTTCAGTGCATGCATCAGTTTGTTTATTTTTATTTTTTTCCCCTGAAAAGGAAGGTTTACTTTCATTGGTAGACGAGTGTCACCTAATGTTGGTGAGCTGACTGCTGACATTAAGGTCCTACTTTGTTTTGTATAGGGGAAGTGATGGAATGTGAAGAATTTCAAATAAAGGCTGTGAAAACTGTCAAACTGTGTCTGTGCTTTGTTTTTTGCCTATGTTTAAGCTTTTGAGCTGCACACTAAAGACTGTAATGGCCTCGTAATTTAAACTTTTACCATTTCTAATAAAGTGTATTTCTCTAAAGATAAATGCTCTACGAGGGTTTTAAGTTTTAATGCATTTTTATGACCCCAAAGGATGGCTCGTAAAGTTTGATAACGTGTACTTTGGGTAAAGTACAAGTCTGTGTTGTATGTCAGGTTTTCTCTGGGCTCATAATAGACTTCAAGTGGGAGGAGCCTGTAAGAATGGGCTTCATGTTTAGTTAAGGAAATGATTGTGCTGCCTTATTTCATCTTCAGCGTAGCTAAGACGACCCTAATACACCTTGTAACAGAAAAGCAAAAAATGCATATTAGGCAGTTGGTATGTTACATAGCTTGTGTACTGATATTTTTGTATTCTTTAAAGGGAAATCCACATAGATGCTTAATTTTTGCTCATCTATATGAAAGGGCAAATTTAGTCTGCATGCTGAAGCATCATTGTCCAAGATGCATTTATCAGTGTGTGGGAAAGTTAAAAAAAGTGTGTTATATAAAGTATGTCTTTTTTTTCTTCTGACATTTAGCAGGAGTGGCTTTGAAGCACAAGGCTACCTGGAGTCATGTACACTGTGTCTCCGGCCTTGGCCACTCAGCAAGGTCGGTGCTAGGCATGTTCACTTATTCCAGACGCTGACGCTCTATAGCTCAGGGAGACTGACTGTGGAAGTAGGTCTGGTCGTAAGGAATGAAAGCAGCTGCACCTCAGAGGGCAGACACAGTAAAACTACACCACAGCACGGGGGCGGGGGTATGACACCTGCTGGTATTTGACCAGACAGTCATTTCAAATATGTAATTGTGGATTTACTGAGTATTTTAGCTAATAATAATGACAGTCTATTCTGAACGGAGTATTCAAGTGAAAAAAGACCACCAGCCCCCTGCATATTGTTCATGTGTAACTCTGTGACATCATTCTGTTCAGATGTTGAAGACATATGGTTTTGCAGATGTTATTAGCAACCACTTCTAATTAATTAAAGCTAGCAGTGTAGTAACTGTGTAGTTCTTTTAAGAACAAGCAAATTAAACTTGCTCTGTTACCTTGTGTTAGCTCGCCTTACAGCAAACACGATGCTCAGATGGCAGGTTAACATTTTGCCACTGTAATAATACATGAGCACACAGTTTGTGTGAACTCGGTTTGAGTGTTTTTCAAAGCATGTGATGGCAAGGCCAGGTGACTCTGACATGCACCATATGCTCATGCCATTGTTTTTACAGGGGTTCCTCTCTGCCAAGGGGAATATGATGTACTTTTAAATTCCTCCTGTTAGAGGGTTTACTTACTGCAATTTGATCTAATCATGATCATTCTGCTTTTATCTGGGATCAAAACATCTCACTAGACTATCGAGGTCACCATCTATCAGCGATATTTGGCTGAAATCTGGTTTTCTCACAGACGCGCCCGTTGACCTGATTTTACAGCTGAATCCAGGCTAAAGTAAATTACAAATGTCAGCTAAGATTTTCAAACATACTTTGATTAATTTCTCTATTTTGCTAAAGTATGTAAATGGACTTTGCATGCTCATCGCCAGCTCTATGTTCTTTTTTAGTTTTTTATTCTTGGACTCCTCTAGAGTAGCTTTACATGACTCACAGTTCAAAATAATCCCTGTTTATCTTTCCCTGCACTTCAGCGCAGGCTCTCAGCTTTTAAATGATCTGAAACAAGCTATTTTGCATCCAGTATATGCGTATCCATTATTTTGACAGTATATATATATATGAGATAAACCGAGGGAAAGGATGATGGGTCGACTTCAGAGAAATGGTAAGAAATGTTTGTTGCAGCAATATTAACTTTCAGTTACTTACTTCAATAATAAGGAACTCTATTGCAGTGCATATGAGAGCCTGTCAATACTTCTGAGATATGAATATGACAAGATATAATAGCGCACATTTCAGGAGTGTAGTAGGCCTATATAATGCTTTTATACAATGCATTTTCACTGCATTGCATACATTAAACTGTGTCCATCGAGCAGCTGATCCTGAAATGTTTCGTGTTTTTGGTGACCGCACTACCAGTCTCTGGTCTGCTGTACATTTGTGAAATGTTATTTTGGAAAAAAATATGTCTGTGCTGTTGAAAACAACACCACAGATGACCACCCGTGCCATCTGAGTTCAAATGAACCCGGGTAAACTTGCTCCAGTGCTCTTTCCAAAGACTAAATATCCCCCCTATGCCTCTTCGCCCCTCCCCGTTTCCCTGTAAGAGGGTTGGGAATAAAGTTGGCATGGCCAACGGGTATCTATTTTAATCAGCTGCTCATGTTAAAGCCCAGTGGTACAAGTTCAGGATGAATCGCCCGGGTGACGACGTAAACAGACACTTAAACACACAGCCTACTCGGTGACATGTATCCCGACAGGAAGGGGCCTGGGCGGGTGGGAGGGGGGCTGAAGCTGACCGCGTGTTTGACACATACATGCACACAAACTCCATTTCACATTACTTACACCGCAGAAGAGCAAGCCAGCTGTTTACCAGGATTCCAGTTGAGCACATGAGTAAAAGAGCACACTGTAAACTCTGATTCCTCGATCGCTGTTATGCTGAAATTAAATATGAGACACTGTCAGATATTTCTTGGATTACATGAGGCTCATATGATGCTTGAAAACATTTCATTGTTAATTTATTTACTATATTCCTTAGACGTGATCTTTGAAATGCGTGACCCCGGGTATTTTTGAACAGTTTTTCATGTCTTCTTGCTCTGTGATGTTTACATCGCAGGCTACACAGTCTTGCATTTGGCTCAGTAACGCTGACAATTTCTTCGCTGTTTGTTGCACAATCTCGGGTGTTGCCTAATGTGTCACCACTAACGTTCATCAACAGATTTTCTGCGCATGACGTTCGCTTCTGTTGTAAACATACTGTGCTTAGTGTGCACATGTCAGAGATCAGGGTTTCGATACCCAGTGGCACCACTGGTTTACAGCTTTGTCTGTTGATACAGGTGTCCTGTTGTATATACTCAGTGTGCAAGCCTTATCACATGTTGCTACATGGAATTCTTCACAGAACAGAAACCATTGCCTTTTAAATTCCACTGTCAATAGCAGCAGTCACGCTGTCCAATTTCTGGTATGCTAATCATTCATTAAACAAAATATCGTGTATTATCAAACATCCACCATACCTGCTGCTGAACCAAGCATGCTCCCATGTATATACTGTATATATAGTAACCAGTCATCCATCCCTTATTTATTTCATAATTTATTCAAACATCTTTGCTTTCTCCACCATTGCACACACAGTATAGATAGGCCATACATGTTCTTACTGCACTGTCTGTTTGTCTATTCTGTTTACACTGAATGCAAATGGGAAAAAACAGAGCCCAGTTTCTTGTATGTGTACACATAGTTGGCCAATACAGCTGATCCTGATTCTGACATATAATACTGAGCAATTATATTTTGCTTTAACATCTACTAGTGATATAACAACCCTTATATGTGAGATATGCACTGTTTGGTTTGCATTTGCAGTTACTTTATAGTGTAAAGAGATACATATAACTGTGTTATTGAAAACATGATGTATGTTAATTAATTTGTAAATGTTAACCAGCGATATATTTTAATGTAAGAATAACAGACCCCTTTTTGGTTTCATAATGAGTACTTACAGCTCGGAAAACAAATATTCAACTCATATTTCTAAATATATTTCTAATGGGGCTATTGACATTATCAGATGTTATCAGATGCTGGTAACATCACAATAATCTACACACGCAAAGAAACCAAAACAAATAAGTCCTCAAAGTTAAGTCATGTGTAGTGAAGTGGGATGACAAAAGGGATAATTTTTGGACATATGAAGAAAAGGATGTGTGAAAAGGCATGGAAAGTAGCCAGCTGAGACCTCTCTCTATTATAAATGCAATCCTGCCCCCTATCAGTGGAAACTAGTACTAGCTGGTTCAGTCCTAACTCATGGCCTATAAGAAAGGTTTCTCATTTCCAAGGTGTCACAGGAAAACGCAGCTTATGATGGGTAAAATAAAGGTCTTGCTACTTTAGCAGCCTCAATGTTGCAAAAGATACTGATGGCATCGGTTACAGGCATATTTCTGACCTTCAGGATGTTACAGTGAGTTAGGGAAGTGGAAAGAACACCTTTCCACCATAAACCAGCCACAATCAAGGGTTCCTGACAAGATTTCTGACAGAAGAGTCAAAAACTCATCAAAAGAGCTTCAGCAAGAACTGAGGTCTATGCTAAGCATTCAGACTTGGCTGGCTCATCCAGGTAACTTCTTGGTTAACCTCTGGTTTTCTGTACTACGAAGTGATTCACTTCTTATTGGGGAAAATCGGCAGATTAAGGATCAACAGGATTAAGGATCAAGGATCATCACCACCTACTGACCAACCAATTCTCCAGAAAAGAGCATCACCATCCCCAGGAGATCCCTCGGACACCTGCGCGTGAACAGTGAAAAAAAAAGGTCTAAAGTTTTTGTTTTTTTTTAAATACAGTGTAATGGTTTTGATTCCCTGATGATCCTTGTCGATGAATAATACATACATAGATGTTTTTTAATGTTATTGTTGTAAAAACATTAATATATTTTTCTAAAGCTGGACAGCTACAGTGTACTTGCTGTCCTAAGTTGGAATCCTGTTTTTAAATGTAATCTTTACTCCCAAACCCCAAACAGCACAGAGTCTGCAGCTTAGAGAATAAACACTCATAGGTCAGGAGAAGGTTATGTTTAGAGTTTGGGTTTAAATTGATCTGAAAGCGCCACGTTGTTACTAAATCTTTTCTTTTAAAGCACGTTTTCAGTGTGATATAGATTCTCTGCTGGGGCAATACATAATACAAGTGCAAGTTGTTAAGCTGTACCTTACCAAAACCACAAAATGAAGCCAAACTGTGTCAGTTGTCAAAGGGCTCCTTTTAACTGCTGCATTGTACTGGCATTTTATGTTGTTTTAGGATTTTCATTACCATTTGATAACGTCTCTGGAGTAGGTGACACTCTCAGGCGTCATTTTTTGTGGAAGAAGAGTCACACCAGTCGTGAAACCTCCCTTCGTGATTGGTCAGACGCTGACGTCACCCCTTTCATGGGATCGGGCAGGGGAAATCCTGGGTTCATTCAGGGAGTTGACCAGCGTTGTGTGCTATTTAACTTGAAAGCCAAAGTTAGGGTAGGTGACTCTAGGGTAAGGGAAAGAGCTTCTTTGAACTCGCTGTGTAGTATAAAGCCCTGAGTTAGCAGGTACAGTTGTTTCAAAGAAAACAAACGCACTCAACCGCCATGGCCACCTCTGCGCGCTGACCAGACAAGACATTTGGACAAGCCAATAAAATACTGGGAGAATAATGTCACAGATAACGATAGCAATCAGCATATAATGAACACAAGTGCAACCATACAGCCCACTCCACTAACCACTTTCATGTAGTTTGTTTTTCTTCTCTCGGATCTGTAAGATACACAATTGAAATCTGCCAAGGTGCTGCAATTAATGGGACTCAGATAGAAGTGTCTTAGATTAATGCCTGAATCCTACAGTAAATAATGTTGATAAACAGCTAACAACTCAACGACACCGTGTCCTAGTGTGCTCCGCTACTTAAGCAAAATTAAACACACGCATTCGGCGAATATACGAATTGCGTATCTCATATAAAAACGAGAAGGTCGTATGATTCCAGGCTGGGGCTAGCCTGACATCTGCTGGGACAAAACCAGTAATGCATTATGATGAATAAAACACAGTAAATATTTTTAAAGTGCTTGTTTATACTTACATATAGAAAATCTCATTTGACTTTAATGTGTCTTGGATAACATATATAATGTGTAAATTATCCATTAGCTTCATAAGCAAAACTCCCAAGAGTGAGAGAAATAAGGTCATCCATGAATAATTAACCCGTTAGTCACTCTTCTGAGCTATTCTTGCACCACCTGTGTATTCGTCACTACCTGGGTGATGTAGACCTGTTTAATCGATTATCTGTTCAAACGATCAGAAGTCATTGTTTTTTCCCCCTGACGTACAGCTGGTCATCGCTCTAGCTTGTGATTGGACGCTGGCGAGCTGGGGCCGGCTCAGCAGCCAATCCCGCCCTCCGGTGGCCCACTGAACCCCCCCAACCCCTCCCCGCGTGTCGTACCGTTTAAATGACGTCACGTCCAGCGAACGCGATACGCACCAGATTTCTGGACAGTAGTCGGGCATTGCGGTAAAAAAGTAGTAACAAGAAAAGAAGACAGACGCAGTTTCGGGCTAAGCAGACTTTGCTGCCGTCTCCAGCTAACCGGAATAGTCGTTACTCAAAGGTAGGAAGCCCAGCTAGGGCCGGACTGTGTATATTTGTGTGTACGAGCCTTGTCACTGTGAAATTAGAGAGGGGTCGGACTGGGTTGTGGCCTGCAGGTGCGACTTCTGTTTGCCTTAGGTAAAAGGATATAGAGGTTGTTGTTTTTTTGTTTTTTTTAACAACTTAACAAGCTAGGCTAAATTCTTCTGACTAACCCTGATAATAAGTGGGCTAGTCATACTAACAAACGCTCATTTTAAATGCAAACGGATCAAATATTAACAGACTAGCTTTAGCTTAACTCAGATTAATTCAAGGCATCGTTGCTGAGCAACAAAGGTTCTAGTTTACGTTTCCTTTTTGTGTCTTTTATTTAGTTTAGAGCTTTTTTTCTCTGTTTGCGCCAAGTGCCCGTTTATGTGTCAAAGTTATGGTTCTGATTGCTCTTAATTGGGTCCAATGGGGTGTCTTAATATAAACGCAGTCTTGTCTCGTCTCTAGACAAAGACATGGTAAACACGGGCTGCCAGGCTACGGAACTGCTCTGTCACAGCTCAGCTTGTACAAACATGATGCAAATATAATGTAAGCTCTTTCATTATAGGCAGAATGCCCGCCCCCCTTTTTTTATTTATAGCTGGTCCTTTTAGGCCCTAATATTTAGGTTAATATGTGCATTTTTGCTGAACAGAATTTTTAAAATTGGTATCATATCTTAAGTAGTTCAAGTCCTATGTACCCCAAAAAATGTAAAAAAATAGGGATTGTTTTCTCTTGTTACTTAACGCTAATTATTAACACTCCTTTTGGCTTTGTGAGGTTACTTTTTAAAAATTCTATAGTAGTGCTTACATGATCTGTTTTACCACACAGTTTATTTTCCCCATGTTAGTGTTAAACTCAGCCACAAGGATAAAACAACTGTTAGCGAAACAATTTCTTGCCATTATTTAACAATGGCATTTTAGGCCTTTAATGGATTCAGGAAGGTCTAGTGTTCACCGTCCAGGTACTTTTTGTGCCCTGTTTGTCTGTGATATTGTCATCATGATACTGTTGTGGAAACACATGTGATCTCACTTCACTCATTTATTTTTGCTTTTCATCAGAGGGGAAAAACAAACACGTGACGCATGCAATTACCACACTCAGACACAGTAAAGACACACTGAGAAAACCTTTTATAGAAGTCAATGTCCATTAATACATTAATAACTTTTCATCAAAACTTAACCCGGTACCAAAGTCTAGTAGAAATGTATGTGGGTATAATAAAAGGTGAACTTTGACAGTGTATGCAGACATCCTCAAAGGTGTCAGGTTACTGATCATTTGTTTGGCTTCTTTCTCAACCTTCAACACATAATCTTACACAGGAAGAGAGGGACAGAATAGAGCCTCATCACAGGGGACACTTTGGCGTCACCTCTCATTGTCCCAGCAGGACAGGTGAGCTTATTCCAGTGTTTTTTTTTTCTGCTGGTGACTGTGCTGACTTACTGTAGCTCCTAAAACAAATCATCAGGACTTGTTCTTTACCTCCTAGGCATATTTACAGGGAGTGCTGTCTGCCAGTAGCTTGAAGAACGTATTCAAGTGGTGAAAGCCACGATGAAACTTATTGTGACATTTGCTAATGTTAACACACCCACAGCATTTAGAAAGTGGTGTGAAATGAACCTTGTAGCTTACCTGCAGGTATAAGATTACCCAAGAGCCACAATCAAACCTGGTTATTAATGCCATTGGGCAATGAGAGACTTCTAAAAAGACGTATGCACTTTGCACCCAATAAGAGATTTTCCATAGCTGATAAGTTTAGAAAATGACATTGTTAAATCCTCCTGTGTAGATTAGTGGTAATAACGCTTCTCACGGTCCAGTTTGAAGGTACTGTGTGTGGGCTCATTTTTTAAAATTACAGATGGGAGATTGGATGTGGATAAAAAAGATGAGCAGGAAGGAATGAAAGCCATTTGGATGTTTATAGTGTACATATACAAGGTGACAAAGGGTTTCCAGTGACGCAAGCGCCGCTACAGTTTCCCAACTACCGCTTTTTCTCTTTCCGTGGCTCTTCTAAATGAAAGCTAGCACGCGTTTCTGTGCCGGTCTCTGATCAACCTTCTTAGAAACCACTGTTGGGAAATGCACTTGAAAGAAATGACTTTAAGATAGCTGATCTCACACACAGTTTATTTACTTTGATAACGGCTTTGGGATCATTTTCTTTCCCATGTTTGATTTGCACACTGACAAAAAGAAGACCTGAACGTGTGCTATAATATGATAAGTGTGAAACTGCAACATGTACAGGTCTCTTTCTCCCCCTCTCTCTTTTTTTCCTGTATTCTACTGGCCTCACCCTGTACGCTATGAAGCCAATCTTTCTGTGTGAATAGTAAGATAATTATGCTTGCCTCTGGAAGGGTTGATGTGTGCTGTGACGGACCACTGAATCATAAGATATCCTCTGCAAACATTAGAGTAGTGTACTGTGCTTGTCTTTCCTCTGTGGCTGTGTGGAGATAATGTTTGCTGAAGGCGTGGAATAGTCAACAGGTTTAAGTAGAGTGAGTGAAGTGTGTGATGGATACAAACTAGAAACAGTTTGTGGGGATATTTTAAAGAACTTTGGTAAGTTACTGCCAAATATGCCTTAAGACATTCAGAGTAGGAAACTGGAATATGGAGGAAATGAAAGTGTACCCTCGGTGTACCTGATTACTAATCAAGAAAAGCACCATATTCACACCAACTTTAACTTTTTTTTTTCTCAAGCAACTGTTTGACCTACAGCCAAACATGGAGAACCCGCCTCCGTACCCAGGCAATGGCCCAAGTGCTCCTGGTTACCCAGCCCAGGGCCCACCACCTCAAGGCTACCCAGCGTATCCTCAGCAGGGATACCCTGTGAACATGGAGCAACCTAACCCCTCCTACCCGAACTACCCTCCCGGACAAATGGGCCCTGGCGGTCCTTATCCCGGACCAGGACAGCCTCCTTATGGGTACGCTGGACAGCCTCAGTTTGGCTGGCAGGGTGGCCCTCCTCCCGGGCCCATGTATGGGGAAGCTCCCAAAAACACAGGTGAGCACTGTGACCCACAAGTGCTACACAACACTTGTAAGTCTAAATCCAGCCGTACTAGCAGGACTCATAATTGTGTAAGGACAGTGAGAACTTAAAGTCCTGTGCTGCATTACTTGTTGACTGGATGTTATGGGGCTGCACTGGGAGAGTCTTGCAAGTTTGCATTCAGCTGCAAAGCAGCAGGTCACATGACCAGCAGGATTAGCAACTCGCTTTACTCATAGACAGTAGGAAAGTTGTTTGTAGTTACGTTGTTTTCACCCACTGATTTTTGAAAGGCATTTTGGAGTGAAGAATGACCTTTGGGTGAGAGGATGCAGTGCTACATTGTCAACTGGCCACTAAAGGAACTGCACATTTTTGGTACCTGGCATTGGATTCATGTTTTAGGTCTGGAGGTTGCCCCTTATTAGTACCACTAGGAAGCTGATCTGTTAGCTTAAGCTGTACCCTTTTAAGATGGTTATATAAGAACCTTAAACACGTATTCTTTTTAATGGCAAGAGAAGGGCGTTTCTGCTGCTCTAGCAAATATGCCAGATGGGCAAAACATTTTATTGCTCACTTGAATTATGACCTTAAACCTTAAACTTCTTGATGAGTTTATAGTTGTAATTGAAGTAAAATTGGTGGTATGCTTTAGGACTGGCCTGCCTTGTGATTAATAAGTCTCTACTAAATGAACAAGTGGTCTGTGTTGCTCAGTCACATCCTCCCGAGGAATGAAATGACAAAAAATAACTGTCTATGTTCGTGACTAGTGAAGTCTACTATATTTAAATGTTGAAGTGGACACGTTACAGTGGCCTCCTGAAACACAAGTTCCTGTTTGGGATGAGTGTGTAATTTCTCTTAGCTAGTTTTAGATTAGACAATATTTAATCTAAGCTTCATCAATCAAAAGTCAATTTATTATGTAGTCATTACTATTTTTTTTTCCTTAAAAAGTGGGGGCTTAACACAGTAAAGTTGACATTGTAAAACAAAGTATACACTCGTGAGCAGAATGAAAAAAAACAAACAGGATTTCATTTAGATGCTTGGCTTCCTTAAAGTCCCACTTTATTAAAGCAAGCACAGGGGTTAGACTGCTTTTGAAGCCGCCACTCTGTTTCCTAACAACATCAACAAATAATGTGTCCTTAAGTCGCGATACTCGCTAACTTATTCGCCAATTTGACAAATGCCTGTGTTTCTATCAGGAACCGTAACATGGTACAACTTTAAGCATCCTGAGCAGGCAGCTAAGGTTTCAGATGTGTGAAGTCAAGCCAGGTTTTAGATGAAAGGTGTGTTAATGCGGCTTCAACTCCCCACTGAGCAGCCAATAAAGTGTAGCACAAGCTGTGAAACAAAGGGCACGTTTTAAAGCAATACTCAAAGTGAGTATGCAAAGCGAACAGTCTTGCATGAAGAAAATAAGGCCAGTCTTTCTATTTATGAAAGCAAGCACTAAGTTGTCACTGCTTTTGTTTCCTGAGATAAACCTGATAAAAGGTATGTGTACTGTGACTGAGATTCTCATTGCAAGTCTTGCCGATTAGCGGCATAAAAATAAATACTGGCCAAACATTTATTAACCTTTACCACATCGTTATCAGAGTTCAGTATGAAAAATGGTAAGCCATCTGACCTTGCCTATTGGGTCAGTGGCATGTCACCTAGGTAACTTGCCACCCAGCTGAAGCTGTTAAAAGCTGGATTAGTGTTTGCTTCCACATAAATGATTAATCAGGAACACAAAGAAGGCGAGATGTGCTCATTCAGGCTGGAGCAGCTGTTAAAGCTGATGTATGGCTAACACGGTCATTCGACTCAAAGTTTCCACATGTTGGCGAAGGGTGAAATAAAGCCACCGCTACACAGGTGAAGTAAAGGAAGACGCCTTGTTGGAGCACCGAGGTACAATACGTAGTCCTTTTTAAAGACGAGTTGATGTTAGTAAAAGTGTAATGCTGTGTGATCATGGCTGTGCGCTGCTATGGTATTACTGTGAAGATTAAACTCCTAAGATGACTGTAATTAGAGGAAAAGTGTATAAACCCCTGGTTACACTTGAACTCCCTGCTGGAGATTTGACACTGAGAATTATATAAGTGGGTTTTATGTTGTTTTAGAAAAGAAATCACTAATTGCTTTCTTTTTCTTTAAAACCCTTTCCAACCTCTTTCTTCCACCTCTCCTCTTTGTTTCTCTGTAGTGTACGTGGTGGAAGACAGGAGAAGGGATGACACCGCGGACACATGCCTCACAGCCTGCTGGACAGCTCTGTGCTGCTGCTGTCTCTGGGACATGCTGACATAATGCCATTCCCCTACTTATCGACCCCCCCCATTACCCTCTTGCCCCTATTTCTGTGCCTCGAAGCCCATCGCCCTTTCTCCCATCTGCCTTAAACCTCGCACTTCCTCACAAATGCCCCTCTGTTCCCTTCAAAAGTCCCGTATGTCCGTAAAGCTATAAATGAAGTCATCCCTCCCACGTGGAAGCCTCATCCCAGAGCCTTGTACTCTACCTTGATGTGAAACCCTCCACAGCGACTGACTGACCTGTCCACGGATTACACAGTAACAGTTTCTAACAGAGCTCGTAAACATTACTTAAATCTCAGGCTCTTAACTAAAATTGTGCAACAACACACAAGCTACAGATTTGCACACACAATAAGGTAGATGCCAAACATACAGCGTACTATGATCTCAGGCTCATCCTGTGTGATTCACTTGGGCACTTTATGATGATTGCCTCTGTAATATACTCCTTCCTGTCTTCATAACTGCATAAAAGCTTTCCTTACTCCTCCCCTTCAGCTATGCTATCTGCAAAACTTCAAGGACTCTTACCCAATGTGATGATACCCAAAGGCTGTGAGAACCCCACTGCACATAGGGCTGATGCTTGAAATGTTTCCCATCTCATTTGCACACAATTCGTTTTAACAAATGTATGTTTGTCCATGGGCGGTAAGACAATAAATGGAATGCTCTTATTTTATTTTATTTTTTTAACAGTGATTTATGTTTGATTACTGGTAACATTTAATGGCCACAATGTTTTTTTCTTGGAATACAGAGAAATTAATATCAATATTCTTTTTATTGTATTAGATTTTCAGCTTTATTTCTCACTGAAACAAGATGTGATTGCTATACAGACCGATCCGAATTACCCATATGATGCCTTTTTGCTGTAGATGACTCTTGCATTAAAATAATTTATTGCCATAATAATAACAGGCTCTGTTTGTTTAATGGGCTGCAAGCTGTGAATGAGGTGTGTGTGTGATTTAGGATGGGATGAAAGTGCAGATTTGTGGCTGTAGGTGAATGGGTTTTTTACTTTGTTTTTTAAAAAAACTATTATTGCGACTTTTAAGAAATTTAAAGGATATGCAGATCGTGGCTTCAAAGGAATAGTAGAATAAAGTGTAGTTGAAACATCAATCTGTTGATTATTATCCATGTTTATGGATTAAAATTCAGATTACTCTATATATTTTAGGATATAAGGAAAGATTTATTTTATGTAAATATTTGTATTTTACTTAAACCTGAAAGAACCACCTCTAATTGGCCACTTGGGGGCGCTGTGGTAACAGTCTGTGAAGCTAAAATTCCTTTGTCGCAACATTTTTCTCCATTTACATTACCACTGTTTGTGACCTCTTATCAAATATAAGTCTGATACTCACCTGCCTTTGTACAGCCTTTGGTGTCATGAACCGAAATATTTCCGGTTTACCTGCTAAATGTTTCCAGTAGAGTCGCCAGCTAAACTCGTTCACTGCAACTGGTGGTAACAAAAAGAGACCCTTTCACCACCCAAACCGCCTGTTCTGCCAAGAAAGAAAAGTCGCGAACTTTGAGCATGAAAACTAGCACTTTACACATTAAAAATAGCACTAGAAGGAAGGTTTTCACTGCATTTCACTTCATTTATGGCTTACAGCAGGGAGCTCACATGTGAATCAACCATAGTTTGTATCACAGTCCTCATTAAGCTAGCCTCCACAGTATTTATAACTGTTTCAATTAAAAGACATACAAAGCTTTTTAAGTTCCACTTGTGCTTTTGCTGCTGTAACCTACACTGACTGGACAATTTATTAGGTTCTTATTACTGCTAATATGCATTCAAACAAGCATTTAACTAAATAGACATGGCAGAGATTACCTGCTGAAGTTCAAACTAGGGACCGAGTGGGAAGAAAGGGGATTTAAGACTTTGATTGTTGCATGGTTGTTAGTACCAGGTGGGCTGTGAGATTTACCACAAGAACATGTCTAGGGTTTGCAGAAAATTGTCTGGAAAAGAGCAAATATCCAGTAAGCAGCGGTTCTGTGGGGGAAAATGCCAGGATGATGTCAGAGGCTGAAGGAGAATGGCTAGACTCCTTGGAGCTGATAGTTGAGTTACTATTGCCTTCCTAACTAACTAACTCTGTACAACCAAGGTAGTCAGAAGAGCATCTCTGAAAGCACGTCATGTCAAACCTTGAAGCCAATGGACTGCAGCAGCAGAAGACCACACCAGGCCTCACTCCTGTCAGCTATCAACAGGAAATTGAGGCTACAATTCAGGAGATGGGGAAAATGCTGTCTGGTCTTATGAGTCTTCATTTATGCTGCAACATTTAGATGACACAGAATTTGCTATAAATTGCATAAATAAAACAGATTCATACTGCTTTCCATCAAAGGTTCAGGCTGATGGTGGGGTAACGGTGCATGGGATATTTTCTTGTACCATGTTAGCACTGTTTGAATGCCATAACTTAGCTGAGGACTATTGCTGACCATGTCCTTGGATGTGGGATAATGGCAGAGTTATGTCGTGGACTTTGTGATTCTGTCTGGAACAACACCTCTGAGGAGTATTTCCAGAGCCTCCTTCAGTCTGTGCGATGGAGACTTGATGCTTAAATTCTACAGTAACTATTTTCACATTGTAATCACATTACTAATACCTATTAACACAAAAATATTTATAGTTTTTATAGGGAACATTTACAGAAAACCAGAGTAGTTTCTGTATGTAGACGTCAGACTTGTGTTTTTTTAAACTTTGTTGTCCAAACTGGCGATATATCAGATCCGTGCCTTATCGCGATAATTGCCTCGGCAACAGTGAGAAAACCCCTAAGAAAAAGTGATACCACCACTTCAACTGTCAAACCTGGAAGGTGCATTGCTGGAGACTAAGAGTGAAAGTGCAGGTTCGAGTCTGAGGTTGTGTTTTTTGGGGCTTTTAGATTGGTGAAGCAACATCATCAAAGGCACTGTGATATCATCTCCGACCGCACGCTCCTCCTTTATAATTAAGCCTTCATTGAGAATGCTGTCACATCTACTTTTGCTTATGTAAACATGCCTGAGTATGTCAAGTGTCAAGAGGCAGCAGATATAAAAAATGTAGCCCCCCCCCCCCCCCCCCCCCAAACCAAACCCACGG
>VUQR01000886.1:16013-36013 GCA_015108515.1 Hemichromis elongatus
GTGGGGGGGGTCGATATTGTAGATATGGAGTATTAGAGTGCCACAAAACTCTAGAGTAGTAAGACCAGCTAAAGATTTTGCACATTACAAGCCACTTCCTCTTAGAAATATAAAACTTGATAATCTGAACAATATTCTACTGTGCTGCATAAAGGTAAGTCTATACACTGTACATCGAAATATATTTCGAAAAAACAGATTTCACAGTTTTAAAGACTTTATTTAAAGTATAAACTGTTTTTTTTAAAACACTTTATTACATAAATTATTCTTTTTGAGAGTGACTATTATTTGCCCTGGCAGCAAACGGAAATGAATACAAAAAAACCCCAAAAATGAACAATTTCTTACATATCTTACAAAAGAAAATAAACTCATCCATATTGAATAGAACTGGTGACTCATTCATGATTGTCATATAGTACTAAGAATAAATAAATAAAAAAAAAAAGAGGAAGAAAATCAAATAAATACTAACGTAAGCATGTTGTCTGGACTCTGTGAGCGGTGTGTTTGATCGTTCTGTACAGAAGTGCCTTATGTGAAAGTCTCACAATTCTACCGCGACTGGAACGTACAAAACTACGGCATCTACAGTATACGCAACATCCTGAAATTCAGTGTAGTCAGACACATATGTAAGTAGTATGATTCTTTTCCCCGTTTCAAAATAAACAATGCCGTGTGACACCACTGTCCACAAATATAGCCATCACATTTTTTTGACTTTGTTTTTCTTAAAAAGTTTACTTTGTAGTCTGTTAACGGCGTGGTTTTTTCCAAGGATGCCGTTAGCCCGCGTGTTGCTTGGTTGGGTGTCCGAGGTGGACAATGGGAGGCCTGAGACAGGGAGACGACTCATAGTGTTGGGCAACTCTTAGCGTTGCCGCGTCTGTCGCTGTGCACGACGTCCTCCTTTTGATGAGCAGTTTTAATGGCGGCACTCTGGAGTGGCTCTGCCTCCACTTTGGTCCCTTTTTTTTTTGCCCCTAGCATCGATTAGAGACAGGCGAGCCTCGATCGCAGAAGCCACCGCAGTGCAAACCCTCCGTGTTATCAGTAGCTGTCATGGACGCTCTCAGTGTGACCCAAAAAATATGGGCAAAAATATCACTATCTTTTTTAAAAAGGGGAATCTTCTTACTCATTAAGCAACAGTTCTCAAAGTTCTTCAGTGCTTTTTCAGTTGTTCAAAGTTTTTTCAAAAGAAGAAAAAAACAGAACAAAAAATAAATAAATCTGACTGACTAAACTGTATTTTTTATTTGTGTTTTTATTTTTTTGCCTGTAGCAGTAAAATTAACAATGTGTTGTCTGGTAAGTCATTCTTTTTTAAAAGTCCCTGCAGCGTTCCGTGAGTAACCCCGTTTGTTGGTTAATTCTCCATGGGTTTTAAGAGGAGGGAGGGTAAGAGAAAAAAAAAAAGGAACCGGGACAAAATTTCAAGATGTGAAAGTGGGAGAGAGTGGGAAGAGTCCGCCCTTCCGGTGGGCTGTTACCTCCTGCCCATCTCGTTCTGTCTGAGAAACTGGATGTTGTTGCTGCTGTCAGCCAGTTCTGGATACTGCTCCACAGGCAGTACGTAGTAGCCGTCGTAGCCCTGTACTCGACCTGTCGTTAGGAGCTGCTGTCTCTCCCCTTCTGTCCAGAGGCGACTGCCTCCCTTTCCGTCCCTAGCCCGCTGCTGTTCCTTGGCCCAGGCCCCCGCCAGCGCCCTCTGCCTGGCCAGCTCCAACAGTCTTACCTTCTCTTCGTCCAGCACGTCTGCAGCGAGCCCGTACCGAACGCTCAGTAATAATGACGGAACTGCAAACTCCACGGTCACTCCTCTCCTCGACCGCCCGCTCACTGTCACATTGATTCCGCTCTCCAGTGACTTGCGGCCGTTTGTGAGACCCAAGGCCAGCAGGTCGCTGTCAGCAGAGCCTACCTTCACAAAGTAGTGGCAGTCCTTTCCATCCTGTGTGTAATGCGTGCCTTCAAGGTACTGCGCACCATTGAGCACCAGAGCCACTTTGCGGCTGTCTTCGCTGGCAAGCGCCGACACGCCAGCCACCACTCTCCCCTCCTGCAGCGCCAGCATTACTCCTCTGCCTATTATGGGGGTGCTAGTGCCGAACCAGTGGCCGGGCTTGTCCTTGCGCCTGCGGCGCTCCTTGTTGAGCAGACGACCCTCCAGGGCCATGAAGGCCTGGTTGTGGCGCTCAGCTGCCTGCTGCACGCCGGTTATGAGCTATATAGAAAAAGTTAAAGAAAAGCTTTGTCACTTTTTTGAAAGAGATGATAATGTAATAAAACACAGCTGACCGCAGTGAGTAAATACAGGGCACATTTATATAAGATTTAAAAGAAAATGGTCAATATTTGATTTAATAATGAGAATGGGTATATTTTAAATAGGTGTACCTGTCCGTTCTCACAGTGCTGGGTGGCCTGCAGCTCATACGGTGGCTCCACAAAGTAGAGCGAGTGTCGAGGGAACCCTGGGATTATGTTACTGAGCTGGAAGCCAAACATTACCAGCCAACTCTTCACATCTACAGCAAGCAGACGAGAGGGAAATTACTTTTGCTGAATGACAAAGTTAAACACAGTAGCAAATGAATCAGTGGTTTCATTATGAAAAAAAACAAAAAAACTGAAAGCGTGTTTGCTTTTGTGACTTATCTCGTCCGTGCCATCTGTAGTACATTGTTACTAGCATAAACTATCTAGTCCACAACAATCTGTTCTGCTGAACACTAGAGATTCCTGACAGTCTCAGGACATAAGCTAAGATGAGCTTGTTAAGTAAACTAGAAGCGTTATTTTCCCTGCTTTTTAATATGCCAGGAAGAAACACAGCCAACCATCTGAGACAGGGTACAAGGGCTAAATATTCATACAACACATTTCACCATTTGGCCCACGTAATATTTGTAACAGTGTACCTGTGACGTAGTTTTTGACATCCAGCATGTCACTGAGCGGGTTGTTGTTCTTGAACATATACAGATTAAAGGGAGCCGGATCTTTCCCTATCTTGGGCCACATGCTGTAGTCGGGTGAGGTCCACCGTCCAGCCAAGACGTCGTAGTCCCGCTGGGTGAAGTGGACCAGTTTCGTCAAGGGGTCGTACAGACCGCCGTGGAAACCCACCACCAGTTGGAACTCTGGATTAGAGTCCAGATACACCTCGCCGTAGGCTGTGTACTGCACCTGGGTGACGGAAGCAGATCGGTCGAAATTAAACAACAATGCGGATGGTGTTGCGGGAATAAATGTGGGAAGGCTGTGATTCACAGCGGGATACCTGTTTGATCATCTGTCCATTGCTGCTGAAGACTGCTAGCGGTGTGCCGGTGTTATCAGAAGCTATGTAGTATTCCTCTCCACTGCTCACCTCCATGGCAAAGAGATGACCCTGATCAATAGACAGTTAGAAATTCAGATTTTAGTTCAGGATCATGTTTGTGCCAATTAATCAGTCTGCACCACAAACGTTATAGGATGACCTTATAATTAACCAACCACGCCCACCTGCAGGTCGTAGTAGAGTGATGAGATGTCAGAGCTGGAGTGATTGAAGATGTGCGTCACCCTTGTTGGATGGTTGAGGTCAGCATAGAAGAACTGAAGGTGCTGCCCCAGACTGTTCCTCGTGGACACCCTGCGACCGAGCCCGTCATAGTGATATACAACGCTCCAGCCTCCTGGACCTCTGTTGTAAGCCCGCAAGAGCTGACCTTTGGAGTTATAGTCGAAAACGTCCGAACCACGCTGACTCAGGAAGCCGTCTTCGTCCAGGCGATACTGGACATCTCCCAGGCGTGTAATGCGATCTCTGAGGTCGTAACGCAGAGGCAAGATGCGGGCACTGTTCCCAGGATTCAGCAGGTGGAGGTTACCGTTAAGGTCGTAGCTGTAGCGCCAGGTAGACCAATCATTCACCTGGAAACAAAGAATGACGTTTGTGAATCAGAGTTAAAGCTCATGAAAACTCATGGACACTTCAGCCTCTAATGAAGACACACTGCACGGTTAGAATCCCAACCTCTCCACTCACCTTGACGCCACTCAGCTGCCCGTCTCCGTCGTAATCGTAGCGGTACTGTGTGGTGTTGGCGTAGGGCCCGATCTTAAGCTCTCTCTTCACCACACGTCCCATGCTGTCATACTGGACCGTCATCCAGTACATGAGCGAACGGAAGATCTCGTACTGGACCTCCTTGATGCGACCGTGGGTGTCAAAATGCTTACTCAGTGTCATAACGGCAGTGGTGATGATTTGATTGATGTCGTAGTAAATGACCCCAAACTTTCCAAAGTGTTCTATCTGTAAGAAGAAGGAAAAAGCCAAGGAACGTTAGTTATAAATTCTTGGATAGGGTGTTACTAAAACACGAGTGTAAGCCAGAACAAATCTTCTGCACCTTTCCAGAGATCTCATCATATCGGTAGAGGTCAACAGGCAGTGGCGTCTCGCTGATGACCGGCTTCATGCTGGCGATCCGGAAGCTGTTGTCGTGGTAGGTGTAGTCGAACCGCGCGTTGACCATCCCCTCCTCGCTGAAGCGATAGATCTGCTTGTCGATAAGCGGGCCCATTTTGCGATAGCGGATGGTGCAGGAGAAGCCCCCGCTCTGCAGGTTGACCATCTTTAGCACGCCGGCTGTCTCGTCGTACCCGAAAGTGACGGCGGTGCTGTCGTAAACGATCTCCGACAGCTTCGTTAGCTTGCCGTACTTGTAGAGGACACGCCGCCCGGTGCCCAGGTAATGTACGGCCTGCGGTCTGCCGTCCTCATTGAAATCGTGGATGATGGAGGCGTTGCTCTCCGGAGGGTTGTAGGTGTTGCGAATATAGCCGACGGACACGTGCGTGAACATGGTGTGGCGAGCGACACTGGGCATCGTGACAGCTGTGACTCGACCCGAGGCGTCAAACTCAAAGACGTACTGCCTCTGGCTTTGCAGCAGCAGCACCATGGACTGGAAGCAGAGCAGGGAGGTGAAATACGGATTAATATAATAGCATTATCACTGGGTGACTTGTCTCCTGTGAAATAGCACCAGGAGTAATTTGCTCTCTCCCCTGACAAATCTCAACCTTCATAACCATAAAAATGATGTATTATTTCACTCAGTCCTACAATCCAAATTACTGTACTTTCTTGCTAATGCCTTCCTCTGGATGTGACTCTGTGGATGACAGTGTTGAAGATAAATGCACTCACTTTGTCAAGATAGCTGTAGCTCCACACCTTCCCGTCTACAAAAGAGCGAGACAGGATGCGTCCCTGGGGGTCAAATTCCGTCCTCTCACTCATGCTTCCCCTCTGCAGCCCTACGAGCTGTCCGGTGGTGGAGTACGACACGTTGACCACGGCCAGGCTGCTGCTGGGCAACCACATAGCTGGCCGGCCCTGAGCGTCGTACATGATGCGCAGCGTGAACTTGCGGTGATCGTCATAAATCTTTTCCGTACGGGTGTTACGATCGAAATCGATGGAGAGGAGATTGCGGCCATGAGCCTAAAGATGAGGAAGGCATTTCTTAGGTAAATTAAGTAAACTACACATATGGATTATAACAAGGCTGTGGACAGCTTAGTAAAATGGGTTACCCTTAGCTTCCTCCCAAACACGGTGATCTTGCCCTTAGTCTGCTCCTTGCGCAGTCGCCACTCAATGGAGTTGAGACCATTGTCTGTGGGCAGAGTGATGTTCCTTCGGCCGATCGTTGGACTGACAGAACCTGCCAGGATGTGCGGCTCTGTGTGGAAACTGATGCCCATGCCATTGGCGTACATCACTCTCAGGGTCCCGTTGTTACACAGCTGATAGCTGTTCCTCACCTGGTCTGTAGGGGGACACCAGCAGACATGGCATCAAAGACAAGACGAGAGGCACACAAGACCTTGGAGTTCCAACTGAATACCCAATGTCTTTTGGGAAGTTTCCACAATGAGTGAAGTGACCGGAAATTATGGGCGTGGCAACCATAATAAGAGCTGGTAAACACTAAAGTGCTTCAGTGCCTCCTTTATGACTTCCTTAAGCACAGGCTACACTGGACCATGAAAGGAAAGAAGGTAATGCTTGAGAACAAAGTGATGACTAGAATGCTAGACGGTCAGTCTAATGCCACATGTGGAGCTGATATACAAATACATCGTAAACTTTTAACAATATGTTAAACCAACTCAAAGCATTCTACTTTATTTAAATCTGCTGCTGCCTTGTGTGAAGTATTTTTCAGCATGGGTTTACAAAAGCGCTATATAAATAAAGCTAATTATCCATTTTAAAATAATGTGAAGGGAAGGTTGTGTAGCTCAGTGCTGTGTGCTTCTATCCTGGTTTGGGGAGCTGCTGCAGTCACTGCCAACTTTTAGGATTATCATTACTTAATTTTGCTCCAGAGATGCTGAAAGCCCCAATAAAGGAAGAGTTAAAGTAGATTCAGTGGAGAGAGACAGAAAGAGAAAATACGAGTGGACAGGAGGGGGAGCAACAACCCCACCGCTGTGACGGGAAGGGTAATTTTTCTTAGAAACTCCAATCTAACAAATAAAAAAAAAAAAGTTTTAGATTTTTGTGCTCCATCTTTGGGCAATTTTAGCTTCTACCTGGCAAACTCAGGTCAACAGCCTCCTCATATTAACAAACAGCTTAGAGTAAGCGCAGTGTCTTTGCCTACATCCATGTAAATTCTCCTGTAAACTTTCCTTTGCTTCGTGACGTTTTCCACTGAAGTGAATGAAAAGTGGTTTGAAAAGAGGAAGTCTGACAGTTCAACTGAAACCTAAGTGTTGAGATCCAAATGACAGTACCTCAGAAGAAGCGAAGAATCGAAACCACCAGTTATCTGAAAGTATTCGATTCAGGTCAGACAAAGTCTAAAAATATTATAATCTATGAAGTCAGAATAGCAAGGTGAGGTGGTGAGGGGATATTGGCAATAGATAGGATATGAACACTGGTGAGGAGAATACTTCACGTTTATTGCCTCGAGATCAAGGAAAAAATGGAGCCCTCTTTATTTCATGACCTTTCAGGCAAGGATACATAGGATCATTCACTCTAAAAATTACTGTACGTACAGTAAAAGTAGGTGAAAAGATTAAAAAAAAGACTAAGTTCCATCAAAAAAGTTGTATCATTTTATCTTTGCACTGCTTTACATTCACAATGCATTTTCACTGTGGTCTGGGAAATGTTACATAAGCTTTCTACCGTTTGGAGGGAGCTGATTCTGTCAGGCAAACTGCAGCCTGTGTTGACAGACGCACGTATTTACTCTGTTTTTTACCGCACAAAATCCAAGCTTAGACCCGGCGGACCAATCAGAAGTGATCTGACAGAACGGGCACTTTAGCATCTGATGGCGACAGGAAATCTGCGTCACAGAGGCTTACGTCAGTCGGAATCAGATCGTGTCCATTAAACGTTTACGGACGTGATTTCTGATTCCTTCCCACAAACTGCTCGCTATTCTAAATAAAAAATCCTCAGGCTAAAGAGACATCGCTCCACAATCAACATCTCTCCAGTTTATCGACTTCAACAAGAATAGAGACAGATAAGCCCGTGATTAATGCAGAGGCTAAATTTTTCCTCTGATGTCTGAAAGCACGCTCCCCTCCCCATCTCCGACCACAATGAAGTGATTAAAAGCGAGATTAAATTGTTTTCAGCTCAGAAATATCGAGAAGATGCAGAGTTGGGAGCTTTCTTTATTTCACTTACAAAAGGTGAGGGGGTAGGGGATCGGATGGTTGTCTCTTTGAAGTCCTGCCATAAATGACAGTAATCCATAAGGCCAATTTGTAATAAAGCTCCAGGCACATTTTAACAATGCCTCAAACAGACAAGTGCAGCTTTTTCCATTGACTTGGCAGCAACAGCCTTTAGATAAATCTTCTCCGCTCTCTCTGTCTGAACAACCTCGTAATAAAACAGAAGCGAGGTAGAGGGATAGCGAGCGCGCGTGAGAGAGAGAGAGGGTGAAATGAGAGCTGGAGGGCCAAGGAGAATTCACTGTGCTGGAGTTAATGAAGAGAGCGAGAAAGAGCCGAAAGTGAGGGAGACGGTTAAGTGAGTATGTCAGCAGAGAGCTGTGCTCAAACCCACACAGTGCGGTGGAAACCTTAAATTACTTACAGCCGTGTGAACAACTCTTCTCTTCTACCGCAACAAAGGTGGATGACTGAACATATACGGAGACGCAACGTTTTCTCAATGTTTTTGGACCGTAACGAGTCCGGTCTGGATTCAGACGTCCGTCACACGGCACCGGTCGGTGGAGGGGGGGGGGTCAGGAGAATTCTTCTTTTTCTTTGTCCCCCCACCTCTCTAAACAGACCAAATAAGCTCAGGGATCATGGGAACTGTCAGTATGTGTGTGTGCGTGTGCTTCTGTCTGTGTGTAAGGAGAGAGCTTGAGGGATGAGGAGGATTCACTCTACACGAGTTAATGAATTTTGCTGTGATGATATTCAAAAGCAGGATGATCCCAGCTGGGATTAACTATATACTGGTATTGGTAATTTTACTCCTTAAGAGGGGAGCGAGAGAGGGCTGGGTGTGGGTAGGGGGAAAGAAAATAATCTCCTGGAGCATGCACATAACTGAGTGAAAATTAGAAGACTTTCAATTAGAGCCGGCAGGCCGGAGCACATTCAGCATCAGAGGGCGGCTGCGTTTTTTTGAATGCCAAGACAAAGTAGTCCTAGAGCCTGCGTGAATCTTATTATGGCGGTGAGACCACATAAACAGATCTGCTTCACCGTTATCAGGATTACTTAAAAATCTTCTCAGAATTACTAATGAACGATAGTCGTTTGATTTACACTGTTCCATGTTGATAAGACGAACACAGGCTTAGCCTGTCTTTGTGCCACATTATTTCACAAGTATTTAAAAATTCATATTGGGATAATTTTTCCGCTGTGTGTCCATGTATGCGCTGTGTCCCCTACCTTGTACTACGGTGTATGAGGCTTCAACCGAGGACAGGTTGGTGATGACGGTGACATCGTCGTCTCTGCTCGAGCTCTCGATGTCGATGTTGATGGAGCGCTCGATCTCTCGGTGGAGACTTGTCACCATGCCCGTTGGGTATGTCACGTTGGTCAGGCGACCCTCGCTGTCGTACCTGGGAAATGGGAGATTGCAGACTTGTTCATACTTGTGCCACCTGTGTGTTGAAAATCGAGCGCACACCCAACAGTCACAAAAAACACTTTGGAAAGTGTGTGTGTGTGGAGGGGGACTTGGTTGTAGATATAAAAGCTAACACTTGGGGGCAGCAGTGCACCATGTGAAATTCAAGGAGAAAGGAGGAATCAGAGGACGGGAATTGATGGAAATGAACCCGACAGCACTCAAAGAATAAAATACACACAGTGTCACACACTTACTGGTAAAATGTGGTCCATCCAGTCTCGTCAGCTTTGGTGGCCAAGAGGCCAGTGTTACCACTGTAGCTCATCAGAGCCACTTCTTGACCCAAGGCTGACACACTACGCAGCCCCCCACTGGGGTCCAGTCCAAGGGTCACCACTTGATTCTCGGGGAGCAGCACCAGTCTGAGGAGGCCGGCCCCTCCTCCCTGGCCCAGCCCATCCCGCCTCACTTTCACAGTATTGTTGCAGTTGTCCACCAGCATGGCCAGCTCTCCGTCGGGGCCGTAGGTGAAGTTGTAAAGCGGCTCCCCAGTCACGAGGCTGACTGTCTGAATGTGAAGCCCCTCCCCGTTGAAGACGTACAGCTCCTGCTCCCTCGGAGACGCGACTTCGTACTGTGCCGATCCCACGTACCCGACGCTCGAGAGTGCAGGGCCGGGCCGGTTCGCCCGCACGGCTCGGATGCGTATGTTGTTGAGGTCTGCAATGAAAAGCGTCCCGTCGGGGGACACGGCCAGGGAAGTGGGGGAGTTCAAGCCTGCGTCAGGGGCGTAGCCCTCGTCACCATAGAAGCAGTTGCAGTTGACGTCGTTTTTGCAGTCGCAGTCAGAGGCAGCACCGGCCAGAAGAGAGATTTCTCCATTAGTGCTCACCTGAAAATAAATGAATGAACAAATAAATAAATAAAAACACCCACACTCTGAACAGAGAAGCAACCAGACAAGCGCATACCTGTCTCACTCGGTTAATCTTTTTCTCATCTGTTTCGGCGATGTACAGGATGCCGGTGTGGGACAAAGCGATGGCTGTGGCGCTCTCCAGGGCGGCGTGTATAGCCAGCTTACTGAGACTGTAGTCGATGCCCGGCACTTGGCAATGCATAGGCCGACCTGCTATAATGCTCACCTTTAGGAAACAACGCAGAAAGTATTGATGATCCAAAAAAGTAGGATTCCAACATAAGATTCAGAAAGTAGTAAGCAGTATCTTCTTAAAACTAATTAATCAGTAATTTTCCTGCAAAACTTAGAAAACTGTTAGAATTTGAACTTTTTACTTCTAAATTGGCTTTTGGAAGCCTAATTGGGACGAAATCTTGTCAAAAGCCTTTAGCGAGTGTGCACCCTAATGGGTTTGCGGCCTTATATGCACAAACCTGGTGGTTCTCAGTGATGCGTAAGATGACGTTATTTTCCAGGACGTACAGAGAGTTGTCCATGGGGTTCACTGCTAAGTCTGTGGGCCACTCAAGACGCACCTGACAGGCAGAAACAGAAGTTATACGATCCGTGAGACGGTATCTATACTGACAGGGTGCCAAGGTTCAGACAAGTCTCTTATTCATTTAAGTGACTGCTGCAGTGTTCACTTTCTTCTGATCCATTCATTTATCCATTGACTCTTTAATCCCTCCCTAAATCAGTTTCTCCCTGACCTCCCGGCTGGCTCTAGTCCACAGAGTCATCATAGCTCAGCACTAAGGGAGCTCTTAGATCATCATCAATCACACCATCGCCTTTTGTCTCTCTCTCTCTTTTTTTTTCTCCCACCTGGCTGACGTCCATGCTGGTGTCACAGCTCAGAGGCCGCACGGCGGTCAGGTCGTTAGCCCCCAGCAGAGTAGAGATGATGCCATTCTGGTCCACCTTGCGGATCATGGTGGCGTCCACGAAATACATCAGCCCGTTTTTATCCACTGCGATACCTGTCAGAGGGGGGAGATGAACGCCGTGAATGACGACTCATAAGTCAAACACTGCGGGGCCATACCCATAGACATTTTAAGTCAATTAAACTTCACTCTTTCAGCCGCTGAAAATGAATAGCAGCCCGGGCTGCTCAATTGCTCAATGCTTCATCGAATGAGAGGGAACACAGTGATGGAACGGGCATTGAACTGTTGAGAAATGTTAGTTTTGGGATGAGTCATCGGGATGCCGAGCTGAACTCCCCTCAGAGGGCAACCGCAGACGGCACGCAGATCATCTAGAATGGCAAGCGATCCCTTGCGCTCCTCTTCCTTCCTTCTTTGTCTTCCTCTTCATCTCTTTTTGTTTTTTGTTTTTTGACACCCAACTTTCGACTTCTCATTTGTTTATACCGCTCTCCGTTTTATCCTTTATCACTGGGTTGGTGTCACCCCGTCAGTCTATCAGACAGCAGACGCTCAGAGAGGTGTGACTGTTCAAGTAAAGTGTACCCAGAAATAACTTCTAGATGCACTGGGATAGAAAACAACAGATGGAGGATACAGCAAAGGGCGCACAGAGTAAATGAAACGGAGATAAATAGGAAAAACAGTGGAAGAGCTGGAGGAAGAGAAGAAACACGAAAAGGGAGGAACTGATGCTTTCTGACTGTGAGACGGGTAAGAGAGAATCAGCAGTTCATTGTCTTCTCCGATCGTCCCATCTTATCTCATGAACCGTGCACATACACACACGCACTGTCGCATGCACACAGTGTATATATTCCAACATCTGTGGCGCTACATGTACACACATGGCAAGAAATGTGACAGTGTGACATCCTTGACAGTTTGGTGTCACAGTGTTCTGAGATCCAATGATCCACAAAAATAATCCCATTATAAGTTTAACATTAACCTGGTTTATAACCTCCTTCTGTCTCTGTCCTGCTTTAGTTGAGTCATAAGATGGGCGCATTATGAAAAAAAAAAATCTCATCAGTGAAAATGTAAGCCCACTTAAATTACACATCGTGAACTGAACTGTGGATCACGAAGTGAAGGTCTGCTCAACAAAACTCATTTCGAAGGATATCTTAAGAGTCTGTATCCAGATTATATACTGTAATACAAGAAAATGTAATTTGAATAATATGAAGTTAACTGTGAAGTGAAATTCCCCCTAAGTGGATCACCTTTGGGGCTCATAAGTGTAGCTTCAGTGGCTTTTCCACCATCGCCACAACGTTCATCGAAGGGCAGGCACTGCTCCCCGGTCCCTGCCACGACCTCAGCATTATCCGACAGCAGCCGGCCACCGGTCAATGACCGCACGCGGTAAATCCGTCGCGAGTTTGTATCTGAGATAAACAGCGCTCCAGATACCGGATCCACAGCCATAAAGTACTTATGGGTTGGGTTATTACTAAAGCAAAAAAGACAAAAAAACAAAACAGGAATAATTATAAAATCAGTAAACAGACTAGATTTATATTGTAAATGAAGACACTTTGAAGCACTTTTGCAATTTTTTTTTCGTTTGGTTGTATTTTGTTAATTTCTCTTACCTGTGTCTGAAATCTTTGTTCCTTTAAGAAAAGAAAGGGAGACAGAAGCACAGCAAAACAAATGTTAATTCACACAGTCTGCACAGAGCAACCTACAGAGAGCAACACAAAGCTGGCAGTGGTGTGAAGAGCAACATTTAAAGATGTGTAAAAACACCCTGGGGAAATGTTATCTAGCACAGTCTATATTTCTTTCCAGTCCAAGTCTCTCACCTCTCTTCTTTCATCTAACATGTTGTAGGCACTGAAAACATCTAGTCTTTATCCACAATGTTTCCTTTTACTGCTGACTTACCTCAATATATCTGCAAGATCGAGAAACCTCTAAATTCAAAACTGCTTTCCTATTTATTACTATTTTATTAATTTGTAATTTACTATCCCACAGTTGATCTGGAGGTTTACCTCAGTTCCAGGATGCCGGTTGTGTTCATAGACGGGTAGACCCGGCGTACAAAATTGAGGTCCCCGACATACAGGCTGCCATCGATGCCCATTGCCAAAGCCACCGGAGCCAGCAGCTTGTTGCCGTCTGCGAGGCCGTTACAGCTGGGGCACGAGATGCTGCGCCTGCGGCCGTTTCCCATGATGCTCGTGATTACCGGAGGCTGCTCTGTCACAAAGATGTTTTCCCCGCTGCCTTTGTGAAGGATGCCTGGGAACAACAAAAGACAAACAGATAAATCAAAAGCAGATAAGGGCTCATTATTCCACAGGTAACTGTGTAGAGGTGACGTATAAACAGATTATGCCTTTATTTTTTAGCCACACTGCTATTATGGCTCCAATCACATACACCCCGATGTAGAAATTGTTTCCTTTAACTCGTTGCTGGAGCCTTCAAGAATGCAAAATTTAACTTGTTCAACCTGGAAGCTTTTAGCTTCGGCTGGACTTGTGTATAATGAGCTAATTAGCTCGTTCAAACCAAGCGGCAACCTCTTGGGTTGAAAACAAAGCCAACATAAAAGTGCCAAAAACCCAAAACAAAATCACAGTTCCCTTTAAATGGTAGCTATCAGCTAACTGAACTCACTGAACTGGGCCTCACGATTGAGTTTGCGGTGACAATTATTATGTCAGCTTATTCGCAAGAAGCTGATGTTCCTGTTTAAATGAAGGAAATTCTAGTATCATTTCACAGTTATCTTTGTCTGTTCGAGGAAACAACACGGACTGCACCTCAGTAACTGAGCTTTGTAGCACTAGCTGATCCTGCGCCAAGACGGCGACGGCCATAATGCTAAAATTAAGGCTTCAAAACCAATGGGAGATATCATCCATCTTTTATATACAGCTTACGGCATACCATGAAACTCCACGGTATGCCATGAAACCGAACTCCATTTTGGCAAAGGTGTCTCTGCCAACGACACCACCTGTCTCTGTTTTAGCAGCTGCTGCTGATTGGTCGGTGCACGGTTTTAGTGGATGAGGGAGTCAAACTAGGTGAGACAACACTTCGTGTGAAAATCCTCACTGACAGGTAAAGTCTGGCAACTTCAACTAGAGAAAGCGCAGTGTGGTCTAACCCCCCTCCACCACCACCCCCACCACCCCCAAGACAATAGCACATTGAGTACTGTAAACCTGCTACACACGGGGAACTGGCTAAATATAAATTGGAAGGAAAAACAGGGGACAAACAGAAGAGGCTTTTGCAAAAATATCAGTGCGTGTGTGTGTATTCGTACCACTGCGCGTGTTGAGTATGTGGTGCTTGTTGAGCGACCAGCCGCCCAGATTGGTGGGATCCAATTCGTAGCCCTGCAGGAGGGCCGTCCTCTTCTCCCAGAGGATGAGACTGGCACATGACTCATACTCATAGCCCACTGACACTACATGCAGGAAAGAGTAGAGGCAAGACAAAAAATGAGGGGGGCGGGGTGGGGTGGAGGGGGACGCGCACAATAAAGCGATGAGAAAACATCAAAGAATCATTTAAGAAACAACAGAGGAAGAGAGGCTGTGAAACTTCATCAAAGTATAATCTCCCAAGTTCATTTAAGGTGTGAAACACAGAGAAGCTAGTTAGCACCTGTACCAAAACCTGCACTCGCACCTTACTAACACTCCGGCATGCTGTTAAATCAATTAAAAAGCTCGCTAATTGGAAAGATTGCCCTTTAAACCTGGAGGCCACGCTGGCTGCAACGGGGAAAACTTTGCTTGCGGAAACATAATGCCCTGATCGTGTACACGTCCTGACTGAACCACGGTTAATTTGAGTAAATAAATTGAACAATTAAGAGAAATTAGCTGCGATCGGGTATATTTTTGAGGACTACTTAGAGAGTGTTTGTGTTACGTGCATGTTTTCTGTTTTTTCATGGATGTGCTGTTGTGTTTCTGCTTGTTAAAGGGAAAAAAGTGTGTTAACACATCATCTCCCTCTTGAGTCAGAGAGAGTGCTGCTGCCAGCACATTTTCGGCTTCACTACAAGCAGTAATGCAGTATACCTGTGTCTGTATCTATGCTTAGCAAAACATAACCTAATCATCAGCCACATATGTCCTTTATATTCTCCAGGAATTGGAAAATTGCTCCTACTCAAGGGACATTTAAGATCTTTCAGCGAATGCAATTTTCCAAACAGTGTGCCCCTCCACACTGAAGCCCCAGATGTCCACTGCATCTGTGGCCTGACAGCAGTGTCTGGCTGACAGCATCTGTGAGCGACTGTGACAGCAGAATGTAATAGCACTGAGGCTCCCCTGGACTCCTGCTTGCTGCTCCAGTAGTTAACTGCTAACTCCTCCTGATAGCTAATAACCCTTCACCACAGTTACGGCTGGCTGACTGAACCAAACGCGGCTTCAATGAAAAATAGACATATGAAAAAGAAAAAAAAAGCCCTTCACTGGGGCCATATTGCGAAGTGGATCCAAGCTGGGTTTCTGGTGTATTATCTCCCCTTCAGGCTCACTAATTAGCCCCTCTCCCTCTGTCATAACCAGTGCTGTCTTAGTGGTAAAGTGTCTAATGTATTCAGAGAGTGCAAGGCTGGGAGAAAAAATGATCTGTGCCCCCCAGCACAGCTTTTCCTCTATCTATCCCTTCCACTTACCGACAGCTTCGGAAAGCCCGTAGACCCTTTGCCCGTATGCATCTGTCTTATCCCAGATGTAGGTATATGCCAAGTTGGGCGAGGCGTGGAACCACTTCTGGAAGAGGTGGCCCTCCACCGCTACCATCAGGTGAACCTTCAGAAGGCCCATGGACACCACGGCTGGAGTCATGGTGACCTTGAGGAGGGAGCGATAACCTTGGGTCCTGGAGCTTAGGTAGCACAGCTTTAAACTTGTGCCAGGCACCTCGATCTGCTCATGCAGCACCTGGAAGACAAAGAGAGGATGGCGGGAGAGAGGGATTAGGGAGGATTAGAGAAAGAGGGAGTAATGGGGGTCACGCTTCCACTGATGGCTGAAGGACAAGAAATGGCAAAAAAACAATGGGAGAAATAAAGGAATAGGAAGGAGGGAATAAAATGGGAGTACTATGGAAGCGGAAGGAGAAAGAGAGCTACAAAAAGATAAGCATACAGGAGAGTGGGAAGAGAGCGAGGGAACCAGAAGGAAGATTAGCCGGCAGCCAGAGGTCAGTGGTACTGCACCTGTGTCTCCGGTATGATGGGTTTCTCCCCTGGCTTGGAGCTGAAGAAGGAGGAGAGAGGGGATGCAATCACAAGTGGGTCAGGCCTGACGAAACCGCTCAGGTCACAGCCTGGGATCGTGTTCTCTTCTGTCTTAAGCACCAGAGTGTCCATAGCATAAAACTGGCTCCAGGGCAGCCACACGGTGCGCTCCTGGCTCAGGAAGGGGGCACGCTCGAACCGAAGGGTCAGTGATGCACCACCATTAGCTATCAGGTCAAACCTGGAGAGGTTTGCGAGAAGAGGACGGGAATGAGGTATACATGGGGAGTGCTGTGGTGGACGGACAGGCCAAGTTACTTGGACCTAAACAGAGCTTAACACAGAAATTACTCCACAACAACAAAACACCTGAAATAAATATTTTGACATTATTAATTATGGCCCCAAAAAACAGTACAACAGACCACAACAAGGTGACAAGTTGAACGCCAACCCAGCCATCGGTCTGCTCTGAAATATGAATAAGGCGATGTTAGAGCACACGTCTCATAACAGAAGTGATTTTATTAGATGTTATCCTTTTACCCTTTGTCACCAAATTATGGGTAACAGCTGTAGGTTAATGATTAGTAGAGGAAAAGGTCACACACACACACACACACGCACACAATTGGCATGTCTTTTGGGAAATGGCCAGAGCTGTGTGAGGAGCCGTGAGAGCCTCTAACAACTGGAAGAAAATAACATAAAATCAGCAAGACCAAACAAGACCAGACGGAGACGTGTTCATTGAAGACCGCGTCTGGAATTCAAGGTCAATTAAACATTACAAGGAGTTCGGATATTTCTCGAAGAAAACGCTGTAAAGAAACAAATGATAAAAGGCGATTGCTTAAAGAATATGACAGAAGACACGTTTTTTTTTAATGCGTGGAGGTCAGGCTGAAGAACCAGTGAATCAAATTTTGAAATAACATGTTAGAGATGTCAGCCAGACTTAAATTCAATAGAAGTTGTTGGGGGGGAAATTGGACAGAGAAGTCAAATCAAAGCAGCCGAGCAGCTGGAATTCCTGCAGAGGAACTAAAAAGACATGTAAGATGACTTAACTAAATGTGTTTGGAAAGTGGCTATCAAAGAAGAAGAAAAAAAAACTAAAAAATTCAAAATTGCTTAAGCTGTTAAGGCTTTGATTCAACCTTGCTTTGATCGCTGGAGTAAAACGGAAAATCACATGTGAAATCATGAAATCAAATCAAGTTTAACAGGAGGAAAAGTAAGAGGTAATCAAGTAGAAGGAAGAATTTAAACTCTACATTGCGTTATGCATTTTGTTTTACCTTTCTTCCTCTGCATTTACTATAATGTACATGTGTTTTTCTTTTTAGCAGCTTCACTTCAGAGAAGACTCTAGTGTTACAATCCTCAGTTGTGTTGTTCTTGTTACATACATTTATTCCTCTGCTATTTGAAATATCCTTTTCTTTCATAGCATCTAATTATTTGTTCCACCAACAGCACCATCTTCTCGTGGGATCAGTTTTCTAACCTAACCTAATCAAATCTGATTTAATAACAGAGCCTATGTGGTGAGGTAGTTTCCATATTTCAGCAAGGAGTGCTGGGTGGCTGTTGTACATACATTCCATCCTGCCGTGTCAGCGTGTATCCGTAGTGGGGATAGTTGACAAAAGACACGTTCACCCCCACCAGAGGGGTTCCATCTGTAGTCAACACCTGACCCCGAATTAGAGATGCCAAGCTGGAAGAAGACAGAGGAGACACAAGTGAGGGGAGCGAAAGTCAGCCTGTCAAACCAGTCTTCCCAAACCATCCATCATCTGATTTGATTAATCTCTCCATCTTTCAATCATCCAATTTGCCCATTCAATTATTGCCCTGCTCTTCCACCAGTCATTAATTAGAAACAATCAGCTACCCCCACCGTCTAGACGAGCTCATGTCAATCACGTAAACAAACCATGACAATATAGATGGGTATGTGCACGTATTGTTAACTACGGGCGAGAGATTGCATTCTCGAGAACTAACAGACGCAGATTAACATTTAAACATTTCAGGGTAACGTTGCTTTGATAAGTTATTTTCTTTGAAACGTCCGATGTCAGCATGTGTAAATATATTCGGAGGAAAATCAGCACAGTGGACAGCGCTTCACAGCTCTTCTAAATCTATGGGGAATCTTGGCTTGCCAGCAATTGGCTGTGGGATTTGTTAAGGTCTTGGCTAGCAGTGCGAACCATTTTAAAGTCTATTTGATATTTGTTTTTGGAAATCTAAAGATTGGAAGTTTTCCACGGCTCAATTTTTATTTTTTTTTTAAACTTAAATGTCAAATCCTTTAAGATCCGGCTGAAATGCAAACTTGCAGGCATTCGCAGTGATCACAAAATATTATAGTGTTTGCAACACCAATAAAAGAAAGACCACCGTAAATGATCAAAGCGTTTATCCTGCATTCCTGCTTTCATTATTGTCTTGTATTGCTAGTTTGTTGGGTGTAGACCAGTATCACTACACAGTATCTATAGATATCCACCTGGGACTTGATATGATCCTCATATTTTAAAATATTAGATCTGTAATGGAAATAGCGTTTCTGTGAACGGCTCTTTTGTGGCACATTCTTAAGATACAGACTTAGTTTCTAGTGGTTGAATTATATGTATTAATACGTATCATATGCTTTCATGTGGATTTCCTGCCATACCTGGAGTTGAAAGGGTTTTCCGAAGGGATGATGTGGGTGCTGTCCCGACCCACAAGCATCCTGACGCGATCGTAGAAGGAGCGGACTCGTGGCTGCGACATCGGGCTCTGCTGGATGACGAGCAGAGGGTCCCGGGAGCCCCGGCACAGGGGGCTGTTCTGGCAGGGACTCTGGATGCAGCAGTCTGGGTCCATGCAGTCTGTCAGTCCATCTGATAGAAGAAGAGCAATGATAAATGCTCAAAGGGACGTGAACAAAAAAGAAGAAGCATTGAATAATCTATTTCTTTCACTAAGGAAAGTTTAATTTTGTCATCCACTCTCAGGGCTCTTCTCAGGAGACCTTGGCCTTAATTTTATATTTTGTTTAATTTATTATTTTCTCTATCATCCTTTATTTCTTTGAAGAAGCAGATTTTACTAGTTGAATTCCTAAGGCAGTATTCGCCGCCTGGCCCACCCCTCCAAACTTACCTCCTTCGTTGTCCTTGTTGTCGGCACAGGAGGTCTCCATGGCAACACTGCAACCAGGGCCCCTCCACCCCGTCTGACATTCACAATGCCAACTCTGCTGGCCCATGGTACACTGGCCGTTACCGTTACACAAGTTAGGACAGCCGTCTGCGAGAAGAGGACAGGAGAGGAGAGAGGGAGGGGGAGGGAGAGAAACAGGGTGATGTTTGTCTTATCATTAATGATGCACTGATGAAAACACACACACGCGCACACACATATGTTCATATGGTCATGATAGATCAATGAGTCACACTCAGTGTGGTAACCAAATAATGGTAGCATACAGCCAGTGCTGATTGTTCAGGAATCAATTCCAATCAGGAGGTCAGTTTCCATGCACACCTTTCCATCTTTATTCTCTGCACCTGAGGGATGGCTCCTAGTGTGGGTGTATGTGTGTGCGTGTGTATGTGTGTGTGTGTGTGTGCGTGGACCGAGGTGGATAGATCACTTTATTCACTTACTGGATGTAGCCCAACCCGATCATCTCTCTCTCTTTCTCGGGTGCAGTTTCAC
>VUQR01000888.1:0-13882 GCA_015108515.1 Hemichromis elongatus
GTCAAGTGAATTTCTTTGTTTGTTGGTCTGTGACAGAGATGTTAAATGGGTTGATCTCCTGATTTGAGATAAAAGCCAAACTTCATGGCTGGGTCAGGGTTAAAGGAGAGGAATAATGCTGAAAATCCCCCATCCACCTGGGATACAAAGGGCGCCCTTCACACTTTAGCTATCTGTGGTGCTAATGGACTTTCCTGGGTGGATGTCTGCTTAACTGGGTTAACAAAAATATTGTTGTTGTGTGTGCAGTCTCAAAATCCAGCACCAGGGGACGTTTAACAGAGGCAGAGAGCAAAAACAACCGCTGTGGTAATGGACAATTACAAACAGATAGTGTTACAGCCGTCAGCTCCACGCAGCTGCTGTAGACTCTGGAGCTGGTCACAACAGCACACTGACTTTTACCATAAAGTGCAGATTTGCCCTCTGTCTCCAAGGACATCCTCCGCAGCTCGGTCGCAGAGCTTGATCTAATAAGAGAATGGAGTCGCATTAACTCAATATGTTAACTGCTTTTCAATGTCAGAAGAGAGAAAAGGAGGTTTTAACCTTTGACATCAAATAGGAGTCATTTAAAAAACCCTACTATGGTTGGATGTCCCAAAAAATGGTTAAAGCAGATTCATATTAAAACCTTGAAATGTAGTTACTTTACTCTTGATATAAATACCAATTTTCTATACAAAATATAATTTTGATGAGATGTGTGAGGTGAGAGATTTCATCTCGGGGCAGTGTTGTTGAGGTGAGACCATGATTTAAACCACTGCCATTGGTTTAAATGCCTTCAGAGGACGTTCGAACACAAAAAGCCAGTTGTTTTGAGAAGTTCTGGCTGCTTTTATTTTTTTTAGTGGCTTTTCCAGTTTTGCTGACTACCGACATGTTATAATATTGTGTATCTATCACTGAAAGCGCTCATACATTGGAAGCAGACAGCAGAGTTTTCAATGAAATAGTATCGAACGTCAAAAAAGGTGTCAGTTACACACAAACACAAACAAAATGCATAAATGTGGGAGAAGAAATGTGTTACAGTCTGCTGCAGTTTACTTTCAAACTCTTATGTAAAATACATGGATTAAACTTAAAAGAATAAATCTTATTAAACTTGAAATTTGCTCTTTTCTGCTACAACAGAATATTTCATTCATGATTATTTTTTCTAATTATGTTTGATAAGAAAGGGGCCACTTCGAGAAGCAAGTCTCAAAAAACATACAAAATATAAAAGAGGAACATTTCACTTTTTTCTCTTTTCTTATAAAATACTGTGCAAAACATTTGAACCATCCTAGATTTCTTCATATTTTCTTCCAAGGTGCCAGACTGTCATGTAACTTTGACCCCTGAGCCATGAAAGTCTGATAGTGTATTGTATTTCACTCATTTTCAGTCTAGTCCTTGTGCCTAACTATTTCCAGGGATTCTTGGTTGTTAAGCTATTTAACACGGACCAAAGAACAAAATCTTTAATTTTTGTTACGAGCAACTGGTCACAGAATCGCATCATTTCTTCTGTTTCTTTTGTTAAACACGGTGGAGGCTCAGTCATGGTTTGGGCCTGCATTTCAGCTAGTGGTGTTGGGGATCTGGGCAATATTGACAACATTATGAACACAGGAAAGTACCATCAGATTTTGATCCACCATGCAATACCATCTGGAAAATATCTGGTAAGCAACAGCTTCATGTTTTTCAGTATGGAAATGATAACAAACACACAGTCATCGCATTAAAATGATACCTGGATAGAAAAACACACAGTGAAACACAATTAGTCATGGATATGCCTCCATCGAGCCCAGACCTCAACGTGATTGAAGCGGTGTGGGATCATCTTTACAGAGAACAGAACAAAAGGCGGCCAACATCCAAAGAAGAGCTTTAACTGTCCTTCAAGAAGCCCAGAAAACTATTGCTGAAGACTGCTTTGAAAAAAAGCTTTCCTGAGACAGTTCGGGCTGTTTAAAAGAGCAAACATTAACTTTCAATCTCGTCAAAATTGTCATGTCAAACTCTATTTTTGCCTTATATGATTAGAGGTATGAGTGATGGCTCAAGACTTTTGCACATTCCTGTAGGACGTGATAATTTTATCATGCGACAGACACAGTCAATTATCTCTGCAGGGGGGTGTAACCTATATCTTTAACTAAAGTGTCATTAGTAAAAGCTTCCCCTTTTCCTGTGAAAGAAAAGATTTCCGCCTCTTATTTGATTTGTCTGGATCAATGATTGGGATCATATTGTTTTTATGGCACTTTGCGTGGCAAAGAGGTTTTCAATTAACTAATGTGTAGATTACATCAATCTCTCAAGCAGCAGCAAGCCCTATCCTTCCCAATTTGGTGAGACCAAAAGATAACTGTTGATGAATGTTTGATTAGCTACCCACTTTCTTGACATGTTCATATCCTGAAGGCTGACACCAGCCCTCTCCAGCCTTAATGCTGTCCATCAACTTCCAATAAGAGGTAGTTGTAGTAATAGTGGCGTTGGGATAATTCAGAAAATTCTTGATTGCTTGCGTGTGCAGAAATGACTTAATATGCGTGCTTTTTGTGAATTATAAGTTCATATGTTATTTAAATCACTGTCTGTCAGTGTTAAGGTGCCATGGTGGGTGTTCATGCTGTGTGTTTTTCACTGTGCTCCAGTGTCCTGGTCCTGGCTGAGGATCCCAGGAGTGCTGCAGCGTCTGGGCTTCACCTACTTTGTTCTGTCTCTCCTGCAGACTTTCTGGGGCCAGAAAGAAATCCCACTGACTGCGGTGAGCAGTTCTGTCAAGTTCAATTATTTCGGCCATTACACAAAAGAGAAAAAAAATTAAAGCAGCCTAACCTGAAAAAGCACACGACTAACAAGTCCAAGAGTTGATGGACCTGTGAGTTCAGTGCAATGGAAGTCTTTGTTGAACAGTTCAACAAATTCCATCCATTCGTTACGTGCAGAGCTCAAATATTTGTCCAGATTAACAGACAGACATCTCTAAAGCCTCAAGCAGAACTACAAATATTTAGTAATTATGAATTTCTTGTATTTCTTATTGCTGGAGCAAGTGGACCAATCTATCCCAAAATGTAGTTTAATGGAAAAGCAAAGCAGTACTTTTGGACCTAAAAGGAAAAATATTATGTGCTTTATGTATGACGCAGTATGACTGGTGGAATCCGGTCCAGGATATTCTCCTTTATTGGCCACAGTGGCTGATCGTCATCCTGCTGGAGACTTTGTGGCTGTGCTTAACTTTCCTCATGCCTGTTCCCAACTGCCCCACGTAAGTCCGGACATCGCTGCCACTGTCTACTCACTAATGCATCATACACTTATGCTAAAAGCCTAAATTTCCTACATGTCTCCATGCTGAGATAATCTCCAGTTGGGGCTGTTTGTGCTGCAACAGTGTGAGTGTGCACCTTGTGTTGCAGGTGTTATGAACCGCTGTGATTTATGGGCCTGTGGTGGATGCTTCAGAGAGCCTAATTAGCCAATCTCAGTCTGTCATGTGCAATAAGAGGAGCGGAGGCAGAGGATCCATCTTCCTCGCTCTGTGTCTTCTGCTTTTTGTCTTTTGTTTTGTTTTTTTTTCCTTCTTTGTGACCCTGCATGACATCAGGTTTAGAGTACTGTGGGTTCAAGCAGTAGCACTTTTTCCTCTCAGTCCTTCTGTGTTTTTTCATCTGATTAAGTTTTGGAGTTGTTTTCTTGAACGTGAGGTGTGAGTGTGTTGTCCACTAATCTTGAGACGCAACTGCTATACAGAGTTTAAAAATAATGAAATCGTCTTTGGTATAGGAACACAGAGCGTTCTTTGCTTCATCTGAGTATTGTGTTTTCATGTAAACATTAAACATTTTATTAAACGTTGTTTTCTATAATAACTACAGCTACAATAATTATGTTCTTGTTTGACAACAGAGGATATTTAGGAGCCGGTGGAATTGGCGATAACGGGCTTTACCCAAACTGCACAGGAGGTGCAGCGGGATACATCGATAGGTGGATGTTCGGTGATAAGATGTATAGATACCCCACGTGCAAAGTAGGAATGTTCATTACATATCTTTCTGCTGCAAACCAATGTAGGTGAAAACTTCATGGTTTTGTTTTGCTTTTTCTAGGAAATGTATCGCACCACACAGCCTTTTGACCCCGAGGGGATTCTGGGTACCATCAACTCCATTGTCATTGGATTTCTAGGGATGCAGGTAAGGTCCAAGTTTCTCCTTTATGATTCAATGAGTGGTACGACTTGTTTTTCTAAAAGGAAGTTTTTAAAAATAGGTCTTAGTCCTGCCTTTGTTTTGTATTTTTTGTGTAGCCTTAATAAATGGCTTGCTCCTGCCTAGTTTAGTCAAAGGGTCTGCATTTGGGTCCTGCTCTCCACTCCACACAACCTGTGTATGTAGATCTTGCAATCATCCATTCAACCACATCCCAAAGGTTCTGTATTGAATTGAGATCTGATGACTGTGGTAACCATTTAAGAGATTATTTAGCTTCACAATATGCTGCGTGTACCCACCAGGTGATATGTACACTGTGGTCACAATGCGATGGATGATTGGCAACAATACTCAGATTGGCTGTGAAGAAGAATGATCAGCAGGTACTGAGTGTGCCAAAAATATTTCCCACACCTGATAACAGCACCAACCTGAACTCTTGATACAGTGCAGCATAGATCCACACTTTTATGTTGTTTATGCTAAATCTGTATTTGTTCACTATTCATTTAGGTAAAATTACCTATGCCGTATGTAGTTGTGGTTAAATCGTTTAAAATCAGCTTTTAAACAAGCTAAATGTCCCAGTCTTCTTTAATGTGAAAAACACTCATGGTCATGTGGGTGCTGGAGACTGGCATCCTGTTCAGGTTGTAATCTGTAACCCAGTATCACAGAGCTCAAATGTAGAGACCGTGAACTGCTGGCATTCATATTTACACCAAGTTAGAATTTCCAGTTAACCTAACATGTATGTCTTTGGGTGGTGTGAGAAAGCTTTAATACCTGGAGAGAACCAATGTAATCGCAGGGAAAATCTGTACAGTCCACACAGAAAGACTGCAGCATGCTTGTGGCTTCAAACCCAGAACCTTTTCGCTATGAGGTGACAATGCTAACCACCACACATCTGTACTGTTAACTGTAAAAATAGTTGCCATGAAGGGATTTCGAAGATAAGAAAATATATGTAAGTTTTGTGTTTTCAAAGTGCATTGCAAGTAAAACTCGAGATTTATTTGCCTCCACTGGACTTTATTCTGAATAGAAACTGTACATTTTAGAGTCTCTGCAGGTTTATAAAACACTATAAGTACAAAACAAAATACTGCAATAATTTATTTGGTTTGGAGTAAAGCAGTAGTTTCTGTTAACCCTAAAAGCCCCCTTATTCAAATAAGTCTTATAAACCCACAGCTAGTAGTTGATGGCTGCCTCTAACTGAATGTGGTTCTGCCAGATGTTTCTTCCTGTCAAACTGGAGTTTTTCCTTCCCACAGTCACCAAGTGCTTGCTCAGAGGGGGTTGTCTGATTGTTAGAGTTTTCTCTCTATTATTGTATGGTCTTTGCCATACAATATAAAGCACTTTAGACAACTGTTGTTGTGATTTGGCACTATTTAAATTAACAAAAAGCAAATTGAAAATATTTCAGAGACAGGAAATGATCAGAGCCTTCTGAAGATGTGAATACTCGGTTTGACATGATTAGACTGAAAGTTTAGAGTTTTAAAGGCTTCACTATGCAGAAACTTAGTGATGCTTGTCAATGCTAATATGTTAATATAAACCTACAGTGTGACTACAGTTAATGTAAAGATTATGTGACAGATGTTTTTCTGTCTCACTGTAAATGCACAGCTGCCCTACTTTAATGACAAAATTATGTTAAAAGTAGGAAGGCACTTTTGTTCTTCAGACCTGAGTCTCAGATGGTGACAGTGACACTTATAACCATTTGGGTTGTGGGAAGGTAACATGAAAAAGTGGCCACATTGCTCAATTCCCCGTGGGCGGTTTGCTCTGAGCCCTTCAGTCAGCGAGTCTTAGACGACACGCCAGGTGCCTGCTGGCTTCCTCTGTGTCGGTCCATGCTAATGTTCTCAGCTGAAACGTATTCATCATCACCAAATTAATCAGTGGGTGCGGATGACTAACACCCCACATCTGGCTCGATGGGATAGGAGAAACGTGACCGCCATGTCAGGGACGTGGCATCGACAGCCACATCCCAGGCCTATTTGGTTACCCAAGGTGTTTGTGTTTATGTGGTATTTCTCATTAAAGAGATGAGTGAACAGGCTGTGGGGTCTGTACTTATTTCTGCCTCTTTTTTTCCACAGGCAGGGAAAATTATAATTTTCTACAAAAAGATGAATATCCACATCCTGTGCCGATTCCTAGTGTGGACCGTCATTCTGGTATGTGGAGGTTTTAAACAGACCTAAAGTAGGAAATGAATATAAAGTCAGTTGTTAATTTAAAACCAAGACACCCAATAACTGTCCTGCTCCTGTGATTCACTCAGACCTGTGCACTTTTATGCTCTCAGTGTTTCACTTCACCTTGCAGGTAAATTCTGCAACGTGTTTTCCAGCCTCTTGGGTATTAGTCATACTGTAGCTTGCTGAAGTCATTCATTAGCAGGACTTAGCAGAGGACATGTGTGTGTGATCTCAGTACAGTACAGTAATTAAACAACATTCATGTGTGGCTGTGTTTCCGGGCAGACATGGGTATCCGGCCCCTCGGGGGAATACACGCTGTGTCTAGTTGCCTCTCTGTGCTTTACATGTGGTTTTAGATTGGAAGAGTTATGCATATTACTTACAGTCTGCTGCAAGCATAAAAGCATCTACTCTAAGAGTACAATCAGTTTAGGAAACTACAAGCAAGGTCTCAACAAGCAAGCCAAACACATGGCAGCTTTAAGAAAGGAATTATTAAAGTACATTCAAACCTAGGATAAAAAGGTAAAGCCTGTCTGAAAAGCTTTTAAGGTCATATTTGTTTGAGATTTATGCTCATTCTGGGTGGTCTTAAAACACAAAAAGAGCCAGGCTGGCCTCCATTTCATTTAGAGGGGGAATGCATCCCCCGGGGAGAAGGCAAGTGTTACAGGAGATGGCTTGTTTTGCATTTCTAAACCTGTGACAGGAGGTTGCTAGTCTGCTCTAACAAGACTGACAGACAGACGCGTAGGAAGGCTAGTCTCTGCTGAACTGTGCTTGCTACTGTTTTTATGTACGTGCAGCGTGATGCTCTAGAGATACAGCTCATTTGTGAAACAGGGTTAGGAGGAGCCTGCGTGCTGTGGAGGCAGACATCCTGAACCAGCAGCCCCGTGACCTGGAGCGATGATAGAGCTAGAAGAGCTGGCTGCATCACAAAGCCTTTGAAATCAAACTGTGCAGAATGGAAAAACCGTGCAGAGAAAGAAAAAACACACAGAAGCAGGGAAAGACTTGTCTGAAGTTATGTAGCTCCAGTATATTTGAGTGCCTTTTTTTGTCCATATTGGGTATCAGGTTTCTTCAGTGTTATGTGGATCAGCAGACTTTTATTTATTTATTTGACACGAGTTGAAACAGCATTGAAGTTTCATGTGTCAAGGAAATTCTTTATTTTATTTATTATTATGTCAAAAGGTTTTTCAAGTCAAATGTGTTTATTTTTGTATTCCAATATGTCCAAATTAATATCTCAGTGGGGTTTTAAAGGTCTGTAACAGCAGCATTTTTCCATCCAGGCTGTATTTTCCAAAAAAGACAGTAAGAAGAGGGAAAAGTCTCCCGTGTAAGAAACTCAGCGACAGAGTCCTACTCTTATATGTGAGAATCAATTGAAATTCTGTTGTGAGAATTTAACGTCATTAACCTCACTTCTTAAAAGACAAAGCTCCATTATGTCTCCAGGTGTTGAATCTTATTGACTGTCATTGTGCGATGAGTGGCTGGAGGGAGGTGACATAAATGAGATCCATTTAGCTTCACCCAGCGGCGCACAGTGACAAAGTAGCTCACGCTGTCATAAATAAACATTAGTTTTTTTATGACAGTGTTTTTTCCACTGTATCTCATTGTTTACCAGCTGATAGATGATGCGGATGCTACTCAAGATTACAATGTTGGAGGTGAGATATTCTGGATCTTACAGTATTTAGATGTGGATCAACAGTGTAGCTTAAATCCTGGTTAGCTGAAATAGAAAAATGCAATAAAATAGATTTTCTCACATTGCATAGGCTGGCAGTGAGAGCAGACCATCGTTATTGATTTTAGTTACAGACACAGGAATAAAGAATGAACGCAGCATATATTTGTTTCACCATCTCTGCACGTGTATATTTGATTTGATTTTTTTAATCTCAGCGGTTAAGTCTATTTTTGGTTGTATGTCTTACCAACTCAGAAAGCAAAATTAGTTTTAGCGATTGGCCTGCTCTTGATATTGACTGTTCTAATAAGATTTCAGCTCATAAGGGGGAGGCAGGAAGCAGAGCTGAGCTGCCTTTTGTTTCAGACATGTGCTCTTAACATTAGCAGGTTTCCTCAGTGGAGGAGAAAACTTATTACTGCACACAACCGACCACAGGGTCGGTGTTAAGCACAGGAAAACCAGAAAGTGTGGATGCAGTAAACATCAAGCCGCAGTTTACTGTTTTGTGATCTCTGTGGCAGCAATGCATCTTCCTCATAATAAACAACAGCCCCTGTTAATTAAAGTCCAACGATCAGGCTCCAGAAGTGAGAGATTGAAATTGAGCGATTGCCCCACATACCAGCCCCATCCCACATCCTGCTGCCTGGATAGCCTGGAGACTCAATCCAGCCCCAGCTAGGCTATTTCCACACCATCGATTCTGTCATCTATACACATGATGGATATCCACCTAACGAGCATGTTTGGATCCTGATCCGCTGTCCTGGGTTTCTCTGTGCAGCACAAAATCTTTCTTCACGTATCTAAATCATATAGGGAGGGTGGGGAATAGTTGAGACTATAAAAGTGCTTACTGATGTATAGATGAGCAGATCATCACGTGTAAACATGAACATGGAGTCAGTTGGGCTTCAGCGTATTGGCCTTTGTAGATGCCTCTCGGTTGTGTTTTTACTGTAGTGACGAACCCACATTTTAATGTCTTTCAGCTTATTGTTTTGGTGTGTTTGCAGTCCAGTCTAGTGTTTTGTGTGTGTGCATAAGTTAATGGACCGTGTCCATGTAACTCTCTGATTGTCGGTTGATCTGCTGGACTCTGCTTGATACTGTTGCCTCACATTTTAGCAGCCCAATAGAGATTGCTTTATCGCCCTCCATCGATTTGAAATCTGTTTCATTTCCACCCTCAGGGAATCTCTGCAGCCATCCTTTCTAAGTGCACGCGAGACGGAGGATTTATACCTGTCAATAAAAACCTTTGGTAAGTGCTTCCTGACCCTCTAAATCCAGCCACTTTTCCTCACAAAAAAAGAAAGGATGGGATTTCGGACAGACACAAATCAAGGCTGCTAAAACACGCGTTTACTTACCTCTAACGACAGCTACGGCTGTAAATAATCACCCGGGCTGTTGGGAGTGTGAGGTGTTGCCGTTATACATCCTCCCAACATGATCACTCTTCCTTACGGCCAACGAAATAAAGAATGCTTCATCTTCCCCCCAGAAGCACTCACTACACGTTTTACCAGCTCTGTGTGATGGAAAGAGATCAGGCTCTGGGAAATGTAACTGTATAACCACAATGCAGTCTAACTGCTCCCAAACTATTAGAAGCCTTTTTAGAAAAACAAGGCACAGCACTTTGGTAAACGTTTGTAATGATTTTGCATGAAATATGACACAACTACTACCTCACGCATTGGTTACTTTATGACTTGTGTATTTGTTTCCACTCCCACATTTCCCTTTATATGTGATGTGAATCGTTCAAATGTTGTAGCTGGAAGAACGCCATTTCATCTGTGATGTGTAAGCAAATTCCTCATGATGTTCCACATGGGGCATCACTTGCCATTACCTGCCTGGCTTTTATAGGCAGTTCATCATGCACAGGTTATTGAGCTCCTGGGTACAAGTCCTTGCCTGGATGTCTAGAAGTAATTAACTCCAAGCTAAGAGTCCTTTTTGGCTCGATTTCAGCTGAGATAAAGAAATAAAAAATAAATGGGAGGCTCTAGAAAGAAGCCATTTTACATGAGATAATATATCATCACGCATTCTTGCACTTAGGAACAGACAGAGACGTGGTTAGCTGGCACAGCTCCACGAGGCACATGCCAAGGATCCATATGCTGAGGCTATAGACAAGTCCAGCAAACTGCCTCACAGTTTGTAGGACAGACTCTGGGTGTTATTTATCTGCAGCAGAGGATTGATGGACTGAGTGTGTTTACACCGTTTTTCGCACCATTCTCCTCAGATTTTAGTGGTGCCCAAATGTGGCGAGTAAAATGTTGCTGTTGTCGTAAAGTGTTGCCGATGCTTTGTTTCTTCAGGTCGTTGTCCTATATCCTATGTATGGGTTGTTTGTCTTTCCTGCTGCTGGGAAGCATGTTCTTTGTCATCGATATCAAGGGCTGGTGGGGTGGACAGCCATTCATATACCCAGGTATGTTTATTCTTGTACTGACAGGCTGCTTTATAAAGGTGTATGTGCTTTGGTTGAAATGAAAAACCTCACAAATGCTGGAACGTAATTTAAAATATTGACCACAATGACAATTGTGTTTGACAGCTCATTAGCTGATCATGCAAAAACAAACGTTATCCAGCCTAATATAATGAATGTCCTGAAAGCGTTTGACTCCTTAGTAGGAATTGTAGTCTAGGTTTTGGACTTGTGGTCCTCAGTCTTTTCTTCCAGTATTTTTTTTTTTGTATTATTGGCCAGTCTCCCAGAGAAGAGTTTAAATTGATTAGCTCATTTGGAAGGCTTTTTGGAAAGCATCCCTGCAATAAAGCCTTTACTTTTTGCACATAATTTCAGTCATTTAGGTATTATGGAAAACAGCGGAAAATCTTTTAAATTGTATAAATCCTGTTCAATAACTTGTCTTTTTTCCACCGCTCTTCCACAGGGATGAACTCCATCTTTGTGTATGTTGGCCACTCTCTCCTGGGCTTCTACTTCCCTTTCAGCTGGGAAATGCACTTCCAGGAGAGCCACTGGGAGTGGCTCTTTCAAAGCCTGTGGGGGACTGCACTGTGGCTGCTCATCGCCTACCTGCTCTACAGGAAGAAATTCTTCCTCAAAATATAAGCAGGATAATCCATTCCACTCCTTTAGATTATATTATTTTATATTTTCATTTAAAGGCACCCTCTAAAGCTAATTTTAAACTTCTTTCTTTCTTTTTTTTTAATTTTACTTTACTAGAGTATTTTATAATCCTTTCTTCTGATTGGCTGCTCTTTGTAAATAGTAGGTGTGAACAGCTGGTGGGCGGAGCTTCCATGCTCACAGCCAGAGCCATGTCTATATTAAGGATAACCAGTCTCTCTGACATTGTGCAGAGCTGATAATAGAGAAAAAATATCAGAAGCTCAGAAACATTAAGAGCATTCTGAAGTCTGGGCTTTTGGTTCAGGGATGAAGTGTTTGTACATTGACCTAGTTGACTCAAATTTTGGTCATATATATATAATATGAGCTAGCAAAATCATAATGTTTTTTTTAAAAGCCTTCTTCTCTGTAAATTATAGTTTATTACAGCATCTGTGGGAGTTTAAAGGAGTTTTTAAAATGACCTGCTGCTCTTGGCTTAATTAGTTTAGTTTGCTTTTCGTAGATGCAAACTACCCACACATGTTATTTATCAAAAGCAAGATGCAGAGCAGTGTAAAAAACATATGAAAATGCTTATCAGTGAAACCCATTAAAGCACTGTTCTGTTTCTAAAGAACATGTCTGATGAGCTGTCAGTGTGGGCAGCTAAGGATTCATTTAATAACACTTGTTTTATGCTCAGAATAGACTGATTAAATTTAATATATTGAGGTGGTACTTAACAAATTAGGCCAAGTGAATCCACTACACACCAGGACAGCCATTATGAGTCTGTTGCCATGGCCACTCCTCCTGTGTTTGTGTCCATGTGTGCATGTGTGTCTCTGTGTATGTACCATCTGCTGTCCAAGTCACAGTACTATAATTGGGGTCAAGATGCACACAGAGGGGTGTCATTAATGGGGCCATCACCTTTTGCACTTATTTCATTAGAAAAATCAGGGAAATTACACAAATCCATTTCATCAGATGAGCCCCTCTCAAAGACCCCGAGCCCTTTGCATGTGTTCTAGTTTGCACATTTCACACTCAAAGGCTCTTACTTGGTAAAATGGGGTTTATTCTCAGTTATAGATCAGAATATTTCCTCATGACTGACAAGCAGGTTGAGGGATTTATATTTGTATGTATAATGTGTATGTGCACTCAGGTCAGTGTCCCTCAGCATCAGGTCAGGTGGTGTACATCATGAAATGACCATCTAGTTAATGAAATGAAACGGCATCAAGCTCTTCTTCTTGAGTGAAATCCTATTACACACTCTCCAGAAGCCGTAATAACATTGTGTAATATGGTGTAGGGGTTTTTGGTAATTGTCTTATGAGCACAAGTTATTTGAATCCCAGTAGGTGCATCCAGCCTTCCTGAACAAGACTCAAATCCTTAATTGCTTTCCAAACTATGGTGCCAGCAATGGAAATGCACTGCTGATTGGTCGAGAGATGAAAATGAAATCGATATACACTCACCACACAGGTCTAAAGATATCTTTTGTGTTTTGCGTGCGATGAAAAAGCTTTGTGTTTTAATAGAAGCATTTAGCTGACTCATTCAGAGTAACATCATAAAGAAGGTTAAAACTTATTACGTATCAAAAGCTGCTGCTAATAAAGATCAAAAGGGTCAAAACAAGAATCTATGCTGCTTTTATTTTAGCCCAGAGCATCTTAAACTTGCCTAAAGCAGATAGAAAACCATTGTGGTTGCAGATGCCATGTCCCCACCACCGTATTTCCTTCTCTTTATTGATTCTCATTGAGCATACGTCTCAGGATACCTATAGTCTGTCATATGGAAACATTATCCCAGATACAATACAATGTGCTCAGGCAGACTTCTTGGCTTCTTATATCACATATTGCCCCTTGATACAGCAAGCAGCATTACATTTGAATAAACTGCTTATCATAATATTCAATTTAATGTTATTTTATTTATATATTGTCAAATCACAATAGCAGTTGCTTTAACACGCTTTACAATGTAAGATAAAGACCCTACAATAATACAGAGAAAACCCCAACAATCATATGATGCCCTTTAAGCAAGCGCTTTGGGAACAGTGGGAAGGAAAAACTTCCCTCTAACAGAAAGAAACCTCTGGCAGAAGCAGGTTTAGGGAGGTGCAGGCATCTGTTGTGACCAGTTAGAGGTGAGGGGGGGAGGACACGCCATGTAAGAGAGCCAGAGATTAATAATAACTAATGATTACATGCAGAGATGTGTATAAACACATAGTGAGTGAAAAAGAAACACTCAGCGCATGGTTGGATTCAGCATCACCTGCTCCAGCCCTAACTGTATGCTTTATTACAAAGGAAAGTATTAACAATAACACCAATTTCACAGGTCATATTGGAGTTATCCCCAAAAACAATACAAATTGATTATTTTAGGTTATATTTAAAGTTGATAGACTTACAATAGTACTTTACTTTTAACAGTTAAAACATGTCTAAGACCATTAACAACAACAGAGTCCAGAGCCATCTAGATGTAAGAATTAAAACTGCTCAAAACTATCTAGCTTTGTTAAAATGTCATCTCTTTTTTTTTTTTTTTTTTTTAAAGTTTCAAATTATTT
>VUQR01000888.1:13902-31340 GCA_015108515.1 Hemichromis elongatus
AAATTTCTTTTTTTTTTTTTTTTTTTTACAGTTTCACAGTTTGTTTGTTTTTTCTTTTACCAAATTTAGGGCATATTGTTTTTTAAAGTCTTTTTGATACCAAGAGAGGGGAGGTGAAAATGTAAGCACTGTAAGTAGCAGCTAATATGTTTTCTCCTAGTTGGTGAAAGTTATTGAAGCGTCTGAGAAAGCGCTCTTTATCTTCTGCAGCCCAGTGAGCCTTAGTGTTTTTGCTCCATGCAGAGACATTGATTGGAAAGCCACTGCTGAGAGAGTGGCTGGTGTCCTGGCCCGAGGCTGCAGCAATGCATCACTCCACGCTATCTCCACACTGTTCAGTCACACAGAGATCCCGCTCTTTAACACACCCCTCAGCTTCTGACACACACACACACACACACTCAGACCTGAGAGAGGAACGGTCCCACATCATTTAAACCCCCGATTTCATTCTGGGACGTTGATCCAAAAACTGCAGAGGACTTCTACTCAGCTGGGAAGTGTTAATTATCCACACGGAGTACTTTGGATACAATAAAATGTCTAGGCAAAAAACAAACAAACAAAAAAACAACAACAACTTAGCCCTGTCACTTCACTGGCAGGTGTTTCACTTAATTCTTGCCACAAACTGGAACATTGTGCTCAAAGTCTCTTTTTTTATTCAACCGAATTAAATAAACGAATTCATCGAAGCTACTTCAAGCTTAGTAAAATTAAACAAAAAGGGACAATTACAATTATCACACGGCTGTTAAAATTAACAGGTTATTAAAACGAACACACCTGATGCCCACTTTTAAAGCAGCGCCTGTGCCTTTAAAGTGAACCATTACGCGCCTAGTCATAATTGTTAATAATTACGCCCCACCACCTCCCCCGCGTAGAGCCTTAATGAGATGACTGACCTGCTGTTAAATTATACTCTTAAATTTCCTGTAGATGCAATGCCGCCCTGCTTCTGCGGAAGCAGCGGGGCAGTGAGTAGTGAAGCGGTGAACCTCCTCCTCCCCCCTTCACCTCCCCCCCACCAGACCAGCCAGTCAGCCCAGCAGCAGCCTCTGTAGCCTCAACACAGCAGCCCGTCTATGGGACACTGAGGACTTCATCTGGACGCAGATAGCGCACTGGTTTATAACACCCATCTTTGTATATTTTATCGGCCTGATTGTTGTTGTTGTTGTTATTATTATTTAATTTTCGCCCAGAGGAACTTTTTTGGATCGTCTTTTCATTCAGAAACTTTCACCTATGGTTCGCGAATATGGGGTCAAGTTGTGGTTTCTCTCGAGGAAACATCGTTCCGCTGTTTCTGCTGCTGCTGCTGGAAGGTAAGGTTCATCATCCGTTCCCCTGTCACTGGAAAAGGAGCGCACGATGAAGTTGCAAACTAATGTTAAATGGTGCACTGGTGTGTTCAAACGTTTTTGAAAACAAAATAAATGCTCTGATCTTAATTATTAATCCAGAGGAGATTATTTAGTGTTCGCTTCTTATTTTAAACGCGTTCAGCCTTAGTATTATAAATTATTCAGGCAGCGTTAGCTTTAGTCTGAGTTTTTATCTCCATCTCTTGTTGACCTTTCTGCCAGAGAGACTATTTAGCGCAGAGGGAATTAAAATATGTTTATTTAAAATTATATTTAATATCTGCAAAGCTGGCCAAGGTGAAGAGAAATAGGGGCTGCCACAGAGCGAGCCAGTGAACATGAAGTCTAGATTGCAACTGACAAATACACAGGGCTGCTCAAGTGAAAAGCTTAATTGCAGCATTTTGGAAACTGAGTGATTTTTAAGGCCTTTTTCCCCCTGCGAAGTATCTGAAAGGGCACGAACACAACGCCAGCACTGTGCCACACAGCAGAAACGTAATCCTTGCATTGTGCGCTGGCTATGCGTGGCATGACAACAATGAAACGTAGAGTAGAATGAATGCAGCCATATATCATAATATTATAATCCCGTCCAAAATCCCACAGCCCAACTGCACTAACACTGCCTTCCCATGAAGTCTATATTTAAAGTGTCCCTCATAGTTCAGGACTGTGCCGCCACTACGTCAAATGTAATGCTCGAACAATACAGTTGGTTTTTTTTTGGACTTTAGAGGTTACTATCAGTGCTTTCATATAGGGAGGCAAATGATCAAATTCTTTGAGTGGATCTGGGATGTATAAAAAGATGTTCATTTCTATGTGAATGGATCACTGCTATTTCTTTCCTGCAATAAACTACAGGCCTACTTAATCACCCAGGGGAGCAGTTTTCTGCAGAGTAGTTAAAAAGATTAATGCAACTGTTAAGGTAGCACACTTTTATGCAGTGTCCTCTTGATTATTTTTTCACTGTTACACTCGCTGTTTCATCAGTCCATAATCACACACAGTCAGTCACACGCATGCTGTTCTTACAGACCTTACATGCATCCACATGGCTTTTCCTGCTGGGCTCTGCCTGCACGGTTACCAAAGCAGGCGTTTCTCCTGATATTTATAGAAGAAAAGGGCTGGTCTTGTTGCACTTCATGTGTCAAGGACGTGTTGATAATTAAATGGGTGCTGAAAGCTGCACCCAACGTGAATGCGGCGCCCATCACCTGCCTGTTTGTTGCAACAAAAGACCTACACTTGTTCTGGGAGGAGAAGAGGCGAGCCATGGGCAGGTGTGCAGCAGCTGCTCCTATCTCTGGGCAAACACTGGCTGTTTGTTTTCTTCAGGAAAATATCGCCTGTTATACAAGCGGACGGGCCGCTCGGGCTGCCGCCGGGCTTGCCTCAAAGTGACACGGTCTGATTTTACCGGAAGAATGATTGTTTTTATTTCATCCCACTTTGTGAGGATGTTCTGCCTGTTGTGACTCCTTTAAAACATCTTAAATCACTAAATGGTTTCTACATATGAGTCATTTTCCAAGTAAATGAATCATGTTCTAATGCACTTTTTGCATCGCATTACATCTAATGTGGATTTATATTGCTGTTTGAGTCACTGATTGAATCTAAAGATTATTTTTGCTTTAAAATTCAGTGGTACTACTTCAGTAAAACTCTCTGCAGTTTTACCAGAAAGTGGAAGACGGTTTTCTGGTCTGGTGTGAACTGATCCATCTCCAGCTTAGCATTAAGAAAGGAGTTAGCAGTGGCCTTGAAGAGATCCAGGAGTCCTATCATTCCTGTATATTATATGAGAGATGGTGAAAACAGGGAGGGTAAATAACTGGGATAAAATGAAACTGTCCTGCCGAGGCTCTTGTGCTTTTCTGTATGTGATACCACAATTTAGATTTTTTTAGGAGCTCAAGCTTAGAAGTCTCCCTCATAATACAATACAATAGGTCCCACCCTCCACACTGTTCTGCTAGCCAGACTAAGACTAAACTAAATGCACCACTGGATCCCATAGGAGGTCTTTCCTTCACGTCCGCTCATTAAATTTCACATAAATATACATATTGTATTTGTCAATTTAGTTTAACTTTAGTTTTTCTGATCTTCAATTTAATTGTATGAATGGCACGGTCATGAATGACTATTACAAAGGAATTTCCCTGTGGGGTTTATATAACTCCTGCTCCAGGTTCCAGTTTACTGATTAGTTTAGTGTTTCTAGCTGAGATCATCAAACAAAGGAAATTGGCAATCAGTGCTCACTTTTGTAGCAATCAGCATTTTTAACTGTTCCTGAGACATTGCCCTGCACTTAAGACCAAAGTAAAGTAGTTCAAGACATAAGCTGGAGCGAACTGGGAGCTGGGATGCCTCTATTCATCGTTCTTTATGAGGATTCCCATTAGCTGCCACTAAGGTTGCAGCTGCTCTTCTGTCTCTGTGCTTACATCGTCAGAGGTCGTGCAGTGCGACGCACTTCTGTGTGAGCATTTTAAGCAGTTGTTTAGAAAAAAGGCCAAAGAAAGAAATGTCTTGGCTCGTCATGACTTTGTTAGGATTTACGTTTTGAGGAAATCTGGAGAGCTTACCGAAACAACCTTTTATTAATTGGATTACGCCTTCAGTATCAGCTGGCAGCTTCATAAACAAAGTGTTTGGATTTGAAAATGCATTTTGTGACGAAACCTGGTCAAAGCCAAAATTCACTCTTTTTAACACACACATTTGTGTAGTCTCCTACACAAAAAAAGAGTCACAGATGTTTTCACGTAAAAGCATTGATCGGTTTTGCTTCCACTGTGACCTTGTTACGATATCTCTGACCCTTCCTCGCCCTCTGACCGGTGAAACCATAACATAGTGGTATAGTACAGACGAAGCACGCTGCTCCTCCTTCTCTTTAACTCAAAGCGATCATTTTTATCAGCATCTTTTCCTCTGGAGAAGTACCAGACCAACAGATCTCATTTGATACGTGGTGCTATTGGATTTAGCCCCTCACAGCATGATATAATTAAGTAAAGCATCTGTCTTGTGTTCGTCATGGATGCATGATAAATATTGTCAATTTTCCACACTTGTTGTCACTGTGTTTATTTGAGTGTGATTGGGAAACATCATTGTGCGAGCAGATTGGATCTTTTTTCATTGAGCTACATCAACAGGAGTGCTTTCCTTTTTTGCATCTTATTGTGATTTTTAAAGCTGGCAATAAGATGCAAAAAGTTTCTTTTTTTTCCCAAAATGTGGGATACAACAAACCACATTATTGTGATCTAAAACCAGAGCTAGCTGGTGTGTTCCCTCTTTTTTTAAGCTTATGAGCGACAGTAAACATGCTGTCATCCGCAGATGCTCTGGTACCTGTTGGAACAGCTGCAGCAATTTAGGCTTCTTTGCCTTTTCTACTAAAGCTCCCAATTTTCCCACTTTGTGAGTCACAAAACTCTCATCCTGTGAGCTTCCCAGCCAAAGTGGACCTGCAGTTTTTGAAATAACTGTCATCCAAATCACTGCTACTGCCTTGAGACTCCTGAGAGTCCCGACCTCTCTGGGCTGCCACTTCTGCCGTCGCACGGATGCTACTCCTACCTGTCAAACCCCTGTGTCTGATCCTCTAGTCAGTTCAGGGTCACACTTCGCTCTCATGCATGGGTAGAATCTAATTTGCTGTGGTGAAAGGACAAGGAGACATTGATTGAAATTTTACCCTCGGGGCATTTAGTCCTCTGGTTTCACATGGGTCTTGACAAGTTGTTTTCCAGTCGTGTAGCAGTGCACGTCGTGTTTGACCCGTCATTACAACAATAAATGAAAGAAAGTACAAACCCTGCTTCTCTGAGTCCACATGGTCTGCGTGACACTGCAGAAATCAATGGGAGTGACTCTTCTGTCATACTGGTGCCAGAATCAGATTTGCACATTTACTGAAATCTCTCTAACGAGAGCAAACCATTTTCCATAAATGCTGCTGATTCATACTTATGCTGCTGATTTCCCCCGTCCTCTTCCAGAACCTCATTGGCATCCATTTGTTTGGTCCTTCTTTTTACTGAAATGGGTAAACATGCTGGAAATCGTTTTTCCGTCCTCTGCAACCACCTGCCAATGCCAGAAACTCTGAAAGCTCCCCTTCCCTTTGTGCTGGTAGTTCAGCAATCTCCACTCGCCCCTATAAAGCAGCGATTCTCCCCCTGTTTCCATACTGCAATCCACCAGATTCACTCATGTTAGGACAGTTGTAACAAGCAGCCAGAGTCTAGCAGTGCGAACAGTGGCGACTCATCTTAGCAGAGCCAGCTTTAGTTAAAGTTTAATGACCCTGGCGCATTGATGAATCCCACAATTAGGACATCTTATATATATAATGCATTTTTACTGTGTTTACTTCTTTGAAACAACAAGACTCTTGATGCTTCTGATGCACACTATGTATGTCTTGTCAGTTTTTCTCTCACTGCAGTGTTGCTCTGTTGTTTTTGCCTGCTTATTTTGAACCAGACTAAAATAATCTAACAACTACTTGATAGATTGTCTTGGAAATGTGTACAGACATTCATGGCTCCAAGAAAATGAATCCCAATGATCTTAATCCCAAGATTTTGTGTTTTGTTTGCTTTATTGAGCACAATAATTAGGTCAAGATTTTAATTTGTCCAGTAACTGCACAACTAATGACACTTTCATCAATCTCTGACCATATTTAGCGCTGATTAGAAGATGTTACGATACAAATACGGGCATTGTCACCATGATGCAGCGCTACTGATATTAGCATTCTGTACAGAGTAATGCTAAATGTAGATGCCACACATACAGTCTCACAGAGCTGGGTGAGTCCAGACTGTTTGGTTACAAAGCAATTTTTTCTTAAATCTGGTAATTTGAGCTAAATCCTTTATGAAACCTGTGGCTGTGAGCTATTTATGTGAGCTATTTCAAATATAAATAAGCTCTCTATGGTTTGCCACAAGCATTTCGAGTATTTGCCTCCTCCTGTGTACATTTCAGTGAATCTGATGGCTTTTTACCACTGCTGTGGTGAGGGTAGATGGTTTTATCAAAGCAGCCTAATGACTGTTTCATCAAACTCAGTCTGGAGCTCCATGATGTACCACGTGTTCAATTTTTGATGCCACAGTCATCCCCAGAGGAATCCTTAAACTGAATTTGTACTTGCAGCTAACCCCTAAGGAGAGGTCCTATTAGATTTCTTGATGACTGATGAACATGGTTCATTGGATCTCAGCTCTTGTATTCTCTGGGGAATAATTGGATTACATTATGTGGTAATTGATTATTATGTTACGGTATGCATCACGGTAAACTGAGTAATCTACCTGGAGCCCGGCTGCCTTTTCCAAACTCAGATCAGCTATCTTATTAATCGGATGAAAACTTTGATGACTGTGCCATTATGACAGGAAATTACTTTCTTCCCTTATTACATGTGTTGTTTTGAAAGATCGAAAAGCATCAGAGTCATGCCTATATTAAATCCAGGTTCTGAAACCAGTGTGATATGATGAAGCATTTGTGCATAATAGGACAGGAAACAGAGAAGGGGGAAAGATTTCAAAACATTATGATCAATATTAGCTTTCATAAGTGGAATTATAGTCGAATGTGCAGCTTTTTAGCTAATTGAATCTCTGAAGAAAACCATTCCAGTAGTAGTCACATCTCTGGAAGCAGAGCAATCACGATAGGTTTCCGATTGATTATTATTTATATCACCGTGATATAACTGGGCGAACTGCTTTTTAATGTGCCTGGCTGCACTTTCTTTGTAAAAGATGATGGATTCCTTGAAAATGTGGATATTGATGGGCTAAATTGTGGAGCAGGCTGTGAAATTACACTTGCACTGTAGAAGTAATATTTCAGTGTACGCGCACGAAGATGCCGAAGCAACTCCAATATTATGTTCGGCAGACGTGATTGCACATGTGCAACTTTTCTCTCTGTCTGTGTCATCAGTGGAAAACAATCAGCACCACTGTTGATTAGTGTGGTTATTGATTGATATGCTGCCAGATACACTGCCTTTCCGATGGGTCGTTACCAGGGGCAGACGCAGACCACATTGACCTTGGGAGAAAAAGGGGCACGAAGCTGAGCTCTTACTATTGGAGGTCCAATCTAAGAATGCAATTATTATGTCAAGTTATCACACAGCAGCAGCCAGGCAGGGTCACGTTTCCTGATCTGCCACGCTGCTGACAAGGATGCTCAGTGAGGACGTCTGAGTGGGAGATCCACATTTAGTTTCATTGAGACTTGGAGGTATATTAGTAAGCCAGTGGGTTACTCCAGCACATGAGCTCATAGCTGGTAAATCTATCAGGCGAAGCACGCATTGAGCTAATTGAGTTCCTGTCTTTGTCTGGGACGATGGAGGGCGTCCCACCCTATCTGCTCAGACCTGTCCCAGACGTGCTGTGGTCTGTGGCTGACAGGGAGCGTGGATTTTAGATTTTGTGATGAGCTTTTGTCCTTTTTGTTCTTTTTGCAGTTATAATACGAGACAAAACAAAGACATGCACACATACACACACGCAGGCACAATTAACTCATGGAGACTGCGATCGTAAATGACAACCAAGAAGAGCATACGTTTATAGAGACGTAAGAGGGTTTTCCACTGTTTCGTGTTCCTGTTTTTCAGCGTTGGATAAATTCAGTTTCACTGTCCACTCAGTGGTACATGATATCTACTGTAAACATGGATTGCTACATGAATTGTCCTGTTCAAACAGTCTTTGTTTGCAAAATTACTTTTAAAGGAATGACACTGTATGCAGAAGCTCAGCATGAGTTTTATAGGTGATCGAAGGCTGTAAAACATCTGCTTATGATGCTAATGTTTACACACTGTGAGCAATAACAGGCCAAGGCTGTTCCAAAACAGCCCATTGCCTGTCAGAGTCAAAATCAGGAAAGAACGTTCTTCAGAGGTCCAGAGACAAAGGATGGCAGTGAAGCCTCTGCAACGTCTTTTTAATCTTTTCAGTCATTATTTAGACATGAATATAATAGGTGAAAATGTCTCCACCAGCTGTATTTCTGCCATTCTTGTGCATCATTTGTGGAAGGTAATGAGTCATGCCTTGGAAAAGCATCATCATGGCTTCACAGACCAAAGATGCCATTTGCTGGGATGGGCCTGCTTGATGCATTCAATTAATTAGTTTTGATATAAACTGCTTGCTTTCTGTTGGCTTCTGTCCTAGAAAGAAATTGAATTTTGAATGATATAAACGAATTGTGTTGCAGGGGGTCCGGCCACTGTGGCTTGCAGCCAATGCCTGCCTTCATAAATGTGTTCAGCTCCCGCTGGTTAACACGTTGGACCATGTAGCTTTATTTGCAGAGCTGCTGTCATCTGCTGTATTCAATTTGTGGCCGTCGTGTGTAAGATTTCTGTAGATTAATTAAATTGTCTGTATGCATCTGATGAGGGATTGTAGAGAGTAGTGGGAGACTTTTCTGACCTGTCAAATAGAAATGAGTCCAATCATTTAACATCTTATCCAAGCAGTAGAGACATTAGAGCAGTAATATATTATGATAATGATTAAGCTGCTTTTGGAACCTGTGTCGCTGTGATAACAGCTCCCTCTAATGGTTGTTTTGGTATACATTTGAGGCCCCAATGCTCAGATTATGCAGCTTTTAATGAGTTTCATACCTTTAAACTATATACTGAGTTTAATTACAGGCTAAAATAATGCGTGAACAGCTTTGAACAGTTTTATTTTTTCTATTTTTTCCCCTCAACTCTTGTGGAACATTTCTCAGAATCTCGTTTATGCATCATGAAGCCAGATCTACTCATGGTATGAAATAGTAAAAAATCAGCGAGATAAAATGTAAATATAATAAAATACAGTCAATAGTATCAGCGTGAATGACTGCATTTTGGCTGTAATAAATTTAGGGGATGGAAAAATCATCCCTAGTCATGAAACCGGTTCCCACCATCCCCAGCGAGATTAACCAACATGTGTCCTGCTGTTTGTTTTGCCTCGGGAACACTTTTAATAAAAAGGTCTGCAGCCTCATTGAGCATATCTCCATCCTTGAGGAAGGACGGCCACATTTTATCCATCAGCTCGGCCTCCTGTCATCCAAGCCTCTCAAAATTAAATCAATGTCTGAAACCAGAGCCGAGGCTTCAACTGCACCAACAGAAATAGAAAATCTAGTTTTGCTGTCTGCTAATGACATTAGTGCGTTCCCTAAATGGTCGCCTACCGTTGTCAAAGAGGAACACAACAGGGATATAATTACAGAAGGAACACTCGCATCTCCATTTTCCTGTAAAAGACACACACACAGCCTGCTGTTGTGCCTTATGGATTACTCGTCAACCCCCACCCCCCAACACACACACACACTTGCAGGCAATGATACATTTCTCCTCCGTATCATGTTATCCCTTGTAATTAAACTTTTCAAGGTGAACACAAGGAGAATCGGAAACCATGTTATTGACCACATGAGAAATTCATTAAAGGAGCTGCATAAGTGTCATTTGAGCCCTGCTTTCAATTTCCGCTAACGTGGGAGAGAGATGAAAGATATATTAGAAGATTAAAAAAAAATTGGACCTGTTGTAGTCAATGTATGTGTTGATTTCCATTCAGTGCCCAGATGGCATTGTCAGTGGGTATTGTTGACTCAGTTAAACATCCAGAAAGTGATGTCTGATATGCTGTCATCTGCATCTGCAATAATATGGGGCCTGAGCAGTGTAACCACGCCTTATCTTTTAGTTATGGTAACATTTTCCTTAAAAACAATAATAATAACGCTTTTTCCCTGTGATTCCTTTGGCTGCCAAATTTTAAACATCTGGTTATTTCATGTCTTTTTGTACAGGAGCCACGTGTCTGTACTTTCCTCAGAAGGAGTACATTGAAACTGTATATGTTGGCCAGCAGGCCGGGACACCCATCCTACAGGTCCACGCCATGCTGGACAGTAAGTCTGAGAAGCCACACTTCTACCTGTGCCCAAAGACTGTCACACCTCCAAACTACAGCTCCTGGTTCTACATGAACGTCAACACCGGGACACTATTCTTGAACAGAACCCTGGAGGAGAGCGACTTTGCCCAGCTATGTGAGTTGGCTACAAGGCTTTTGATGGTAATGCACAGTCCTATTTCAGTGCCAGGTATTCGCTACACACAAGAGTAAATTAGTTTCCAGACATTTATGCTCTTCGCATACCAATAATGCTCTGGCTTCGAGTTCAGGATGATAATGTAATTGCATAAAAGCAAAGAAGAGCTGTGTCATCAAAAAAGCACCGTCTGAGATTAAAATGCCTCTTGTTTTTGTTTTGGCTCTGTGTCCCATCAGATCAAAGGTCGTGGTCTGTGAGAAAGTTTTTCCTGCATGCCACAGTGCTACCTGAATTCACCAAGTCACCTTGCCATATGCGGAAACCTCTGCAGATTATCCTGGACTTTGTCAATGCCACAATGCCTCAGTGTGCTCAGACAGATACGAAGGAACTCTGCTTCCCACACAGAGATACGTCCAACCCACACATCATGGAAAACAGGTTCCCAGGGGCCCTGCGGCAGCTCCAGCGTCTCTCCAGACTTAACGTCTGCCCAAACTACACCATCTCTTACAGTGTGGAATCAGGTTAGACACATCGGACACAGACATTCAATCTTGTGAAAGGAGAAACATAGAGGAGCCCTGAGGTGTGTGTGTGTGTGTGTGTATATATATATATATGTATATACATATATATATACATATACATATGTGTATATGTATATACATATGCAGGCTTATTTGTTCGATTGTTTTGTTTAATTTTGTTTCTTTTGTCTGCAGACACCAGTTCGGTAGATTTACCGTTCGCTGTAAACGACAACAAAGAGCTGGTGGTAACCGCTGCGCTGGACCGCGAGGAGAGCGAATGCTACAGACTCCTGCTGGTTTGTAACGTCCAGTCAGAAACCACCATCATCAAGGTGGAAACGACACTGACTGTTTTTGTCAATGATGAGGACGATAACGCACCATATGTGAATGGAACAGACTCAGCAGACATAGTCATCAGCTACAATCGGACGAAGGTGACTGTTTACAGATGCAGCGTTGGCTAAATTCATCTTTACACAAGGCCTGAAATTTCTCAATGTGACTTTTGATTTTTCAGGGTGGAACTTTTGGCACCTTGTATGTCTTTGACAGAGATCTAACCCCGATCTTAGACGACAACCACAATAAGTATATGGGGACTTGGCTCAACACTGACCCATGGATAAAGGAAACATTTGACATAAAAAACTCCTTCACTGAAAAAAAAGCTGCTCGTGGAGGCATTCGAGAGACTGTGCACAGCTACCGTAAGTACTCTAAGGCTGCAGGTGAGGGCAATAATTACGTGAGGACATGAGGCTTTTCACAACTTCTTCTTGATTTACAGAGCTGGTCCTGAAGAGGAATTTGCACGTGATGGAGAATCGCACCCTGCAACTTGACTACCTGGTCAATGACACCACCTATCCCGGTCCAGAGGGAACAGTGTTGCTGCACTTCAATGTCACCATCCTACCGGTCCAAATCCACTTCCCCAACATCACACATATATTCACAGTCTCACGCAGAGCTTCTGCTTACGCACAGGTACTTATGACTGCATGACTGCTTATCATGCAAACCTTGAATTTTGTGTTTGGTCTAGATTTAGATTAAAATATATATTATTATAAACTTTCTGTTTTTTGGGCCATATGAGAGCTGGGATAGGCTCCAGCCCAACCCAAGAGTTGGAGGAGTAGAAGACGATGGATGGATGGATTAATGGATTAATGGACACAGAATGAATCATCTTTCCATCATAACAGCATCACAGACAGTGATGAAGATATAGTCTGAATCTTTTTAATAATCTTATTCATGAGATAATTACAAATGAATCATTGTTGGCCTATGAAATGGATCAGGGACAAAATTCATAGACAATATGAAATATCAGTGGCTTTATATCAGCTTCTTTATGCGGAAGTTGGACAGAGACTTCAAGAAATTGAATTGTATGTACTTGCTCCATTATGATGCATTGGGAAATGCATTTGATTTGACTAACCCTGCTGTACACTGGTTTTATAAGCCATTATATTGCACATGCGTTGATACACAGAAACTCACAACTACAGATATTTTTATATGTTTCAAAAAAATAAAGATATTCACCTGTTTACAGTCAGCAGAAGGTAAAAATGTCTGGGAGGTTTAGTAGCTTTTATCCTTTTATTATTGTTCAGTACTAATCCAGTGTAAGTGACCATCAGTACAATCCTTCAACATTTTAATGTGTTACACTAAAATCTTTAGATTACCATTATAAAGGGGTTATTTGACCATTAAATATACAGAGAGGGTGCCACCTGCTGGCAGTAAAAAATAACATCTCAAATGTTTTCTGTTCAAATTTTCATACTTTGTAGCAAAATCAAAACTATTCTGGCTTTGTAAAAGGTAAAACAATCAGTTTAAATGTAATTATTTGAATTAATGGCAATTTTTTTTTAACAGATCATGTAGAAGAAACATGTAAAAACGAACCGGTAATTTATATTTCAAAATAGTTGTATTCATCTGTCCACAAAAGGTGTGTGCGTTATCCCATCCTTACACTTACATTCTCCAGTGTCATTCACATTTTCAATCTCTTGTCCCAACTCCTGTCAGGTTGGCAAAATCTGTGTGGAAAACTGCCAGCAGTTCGATGGCTTCAGTGTCATATACCGGCTTGAAGTGCTAGATAAGAACATGACGGCTGACTCACAGGCCTGCTATGCAGCCATAAGCATCACCCAGTCCCCATACACCAAGTGGGGACATCTGTATGTGAATGACTCGGAGGCACTGCACAAACCCGAGTGCCAGGACTTGCAGTACCTTGTTGTAGCTCAGGAGGGAAACGAACAGCTGGAAGCGAGCACACAGATCCACATCAAAATAGATGGCACAGGTAAGCCTGCAATGTTTCACAAAGTTTTCACATCACAGTCTAATCTTTGCTGATATAATCTCTTGACGGCATATTACTAAGGATTATTCGAAATCTTGAAGACTGTTTGCTTTAACTACTTCACACCAAACACACATGCAGACTGTTTTCAAGCTCTTTGCCCTAATTTCTAGTGTCCTATAAAGATTTGGTAATGTGCTCTTTTTGGCTTTGCTGTACGTAGCAATCAAAGCTGGTCAGAAGAGTCAGCAGGTCCTGTCCTGTGCAGAGAACAGGCAGCGAGCAGATTGTGAGTCTACCCGAGGCCTGGGGGCAACAACCGGCAGATGCCAGTGGAGGCAGGGCACTGAGAAAGGTATTTCACAAAGACAAACTTTTTTTCTTCTTAACTCATAACCTTTTAACATTACTAAATGATTATTAGACCTTGGGGGAAGTTCAATAGAACCAAATGAGAACATGTTTTCTTCAGTGTAAGTAATGAAATGAGCTAAATGGCTGAATAGTGCATGTGTATCCGTTTCAGTAAGATCATTTTGCTACAGGAAGTGGCAAAACATGGTCCTAATTTGGCTGAAAAACAAGTGTGACTAACACCCTACTGTTGCTAAAACAAGCCACCCCAGTGATGCAGGCTGCTGTTAAAACCATTGCATGTTGCAGTATTAAGGACAAACATGCAGTCAGGTTAAGACAACTTTTGAATGGGTTTTTGAATACAGAGTACTTGCAGTTTTTCCCTTACTTTCCTACTGAGGTTTCTCTTTCTTTTGCTGTGTTCATATTCCAGGAATAACTGAAAATTACTCAACATGCTCCCCTGACCTGCAGACATGCCCAGATAGTGTTTGCGATGCAGTGGAAAGTAAAGATCCATCAATCTGCCCGCAAGACTGCACAAGTATGCGTTCCCTTTTAACACATGTGGAGTGTATAACAGTGAGAATAAGACCATTCTGCTTTCTGTTGACTGTGCTCACACTGGGTTTGTCTCTGCAGAGGAGCCCGTTATTGGAGGCCACGAACGAGGCTTGAGTGGGAACGGGATTAAGGCCTGCTATGGAACCTGCTACTGCTTCACAGAAAGATGCTTTTGTGAGAAGGACGACTTTGAGGGTAAGTTAACTGAATCCATGTTAACGCTGAACCAGCAAAACACCAAGTGCTGCTTTCTTTAAAAATGTGCGACGTACTCTCTTCCAGAGACGCTTTGTGATGACATGTGTAAAACCGTCATTGCCACGGCTCTTCTCCTCTCCTTCATCGTGTCCATCCTCCTGTCCTCATATTTCATCCGCCGATACCACAAGAACTCGTCAAAGCCCCCGATAGCATCCGCCGAGATGACTTTCCGTCGGCCAGCTCAAGCTTATCCCATTAGTTTCCCTGCCAACAATGTCCGTCGAGGCTCCCAGGAATCAATCGAGACCGAAACCTTTAAAATACCTGTAAGGTTCTTCCAGCACATTTATCCCTTGTGTATCATATGTTTGATCTTTTGAGAAGTACAAACCGTCATTGCCTTGTCTCAACAGGAGGATCCAAAGTGGGAGTTTCCTCGTAAAAACCTTGTGCTTGGCAAGACGCTGGGAGAAGGAGAGTTTGGGAAAGTTGTCAAGGCAACAGCATTCAGGCTGAAAGGAAAAGCTGGATATACCACTGTGGCTGTGAAAATGCTTAAAGGTAAAAGTACCCAGGTGAAGGCCAGACAAGCCTAGCAGCACTTGTGATATATGAGGAGGGAATGTCTGAAGAGATGAGTGGTTTCATTATTACATCCCCCTTTTTTCCTCCATGACAGAAAATGCCTCGCACAGCGAGCTGCGTGACCTGCTGTCAGAATTCACTCTGCTGAAGCAAGTCAACCACCCGCACGTCATAAAGATGTACGGCGCTTGCAGCCAGGATGGTAAGACCTCAGTCTTCCTGCCATCCCATCCCAGAACATGTGTGTTGCACATTGAGTCTGAGAGCCCTACTTCTCTGAATAGGTCCATTGTATCTCATCGTCGAGTATGCCAAATATGGGTCACTCCGTAATTTCCTTCGTGAGAGTCGGAAAGTTGGCCCGAGCTATATGGGCAGGGATGCCAACCGAAACTCAAGCTACCTGGAGAACCCAGATGACAGGGCTCTTACCATGGGTGACCTGATCTCCTTTGCATGGCAGATCTCCAGAGGCATGCAGTACCTGGCAGAAATGAAGGTATAAGACCAAGCTGGTGTTTTTATTTTTTAAATATTTGAACAATTCAGTGGAATATTTATTGTAGGAAGCTTAAATGTCTGTTAAAAAAAAACAAAAACCGTGAGGCACTTTAAGTGAGTATGCTGGTCCAACAGCTCGTCCACAGGGACCTTGCGGCACGAAATGTCCTTGTAGCTGAAGGGCGGAAGATGAAGATCTCTGACTTTGGCCTGTCCAGAGATGTGTATGAAGAAGACTCCTATGTTAAAAGAAGCAAGGTAGAGAAAATACCAGAGAAGAGTAGTTATGATACGGGTACATATACTGATATAGTTACTCAGCAGCATCTCTCTGTATTTTCCAGGGTCGTATACCGGTTAAGTGGATGGCAATAGAGTCTTTGTTTGACCACATTTATACAACACAAAGTGACGTGTGAGTATAATCACGGCTTAAAGGAAATAGTCTGACATTTTGGACAACAATAGCACAAAAAAGCCCATGAATTATTTAGCATGCTTTTCTTGGCAAGAAAGCGAATGACGGTGTTTTCCATTTCCAAAAAAAAAACCCAAGTCTCACTCTTATCTGTTCATGGAAATATTCTTAGGATCTTCTCTATTTTATTCCAGCTGGTCGTTCGGTGTGCTGCTGTGGGAGATTGTCACTCTGGGAGGAAATCCATACCCAGGTATCGCTCCCGAGCGCCTATTTAACCTCCTCAAGACTGGCTACAGGATGGAGAGACCAGAGAACTGCACGGAGGAAATGTGAGCTCTATTCTGTCACTCTATCAAGTCTACTTTAGCATCTCCTCATTACCATTGAGGGTTATAACTCCCCTGCACCACATTCAGGGGGAAAATGACTCAGCCGGGAGGATTAAATGATCCTCACTGTATTTCACCCACTGTGAAATGTGCTCCTCTTTTCCAGGTATAACCTCATGCTCCGATGCTGGAAGCAAGAATCGGACAAGAGGCCGACATTCGCAGACATCAGCAAAGAACTGGAGAAGATGATGGTGAAAAGTCGGGTATGTTGAACCTATAAAATAGCGGGGGAACTATAAATCAGCCTCTTTCTGTGTGTTACTGGCGTAGTTTTGACAACACTTCAGTGATGATCTGACAGATACATGTTTGACGGGTTTTATTTTTCCACTTTCCATTCCTTTCAGATTTGGAGCTAGTCTAAAATAAGCAGTGTACCATTTTTGCAGGACAACGGGTGCTTTGTCCAGCATACACATACGCTGTATGAACTGTAACTCTCCCCAAAACTCCTAAGATACCATAATTAGTGTTTGAAGAGCAATCCTAAAATGCGGCCTTGGGCAGTGTAATCACAGAGCGTTGCTAGTCAGGCTCCTGTGAGGCTAAATATAGAGCGTTTGAGCAGATGGGAATGCAGGCATCCTATAACGCAACAGGCTTGTTCTTCACTGTTATCAATACCAGATAATGAGCAAGAGAATAATTTGGCAGAAATGTCTGCCAGAGCTTGCAGTCAGTGCACGGGTCACGTGTCCGACCTTTGCATGCTGCAATCCCCCTCCTCCTTAATCAGCCTATTCACACCCTCATCTGCTCTTGTCAGGATTACCTGGATCTGGCGGCGTCCACTCCAGCCGATGCCCTGCTGTACGACGACGCCCTCTCTGAAGAGGACACACCACTAGTGGACTGTAATAACGCCCCTCTCCCTCGAACCCTCCCCTCCACATGGATTGAAAACAAGCTCTATGGTAGAATCTCCCATGCATTTACTCGATTTTAGAAACAGGACACACTACACAAGCTGTCTTTTTTGGCAAGTTGTGATTGGCTTTTTTTTTTTTTTTTCCCCCCTTGTAA
>VUQR01000888.1:44202-75282 GCA_015108515.1 Hemichromis elongatus
GGGCGGAGGGCGGGGGGGGGGGGGGAGGGGGGAAGGTGGGGGGGGTGGGGGGGGGGGGGGGGGGGGTGCATAATCACAATCATTTTTGCAAGCCTCGCAGATACTCAGCAGACAAACTTACCTGCTTAATAACTCTTTCTTTGACAAATCTGGCAATCTTTTTCCTGGGACCAAGTGGGATACCCATTTCCTTCAGGTCCTCAATTGTGCACATAAGCTAAGAGAATACAAAAGGGTCAGAATAAGACATTACTACTTCATGATTTACATTAAATATCATAAAACCCCTGATGTTTTTAAATGACCTTCTACAGTTTACATTTCTAACTAATTTCTTATACTTTTAAAACACATTTGGACTCGGCAGTCCGTAAAATAAAGCAAAGGTGGACTGTGTTCTTACAAAAGATTCAATGTCGATCTTCTCCTCATCAAAGGTACTCTTGTATTCAGACAGGCCCAGATGTTGCAGCATAGCAGCAAGATCCTCAAACTCCTCCCCATCTTCTTTGGGCTGCTCCTCCACAGCTGGAGGGGTGACGGCACTATTTTCCTGTGCAACAGGGGCCGCCACCTGATTTGAGAAGCAAAACTTACAATTACATACTGAACTTTTATTCTGAAAGTATTCATCTCATTTACAAATAAATGGAAAAGAGCACGGTGTTTGTTTTATTTTTACAGTATATTGTAACGTATTTAAATTAGCCAGAGCGTGACCTGTTTGACCTCTCCGTTAGCAGCAGGCATGGTTGGCACGGCCCCTCCAGGTGAGGCATTCTTCTGATTTGAAAGCAGATCAAAGAGAATCAAAGAACCTGCAAAGAGAAACATGCAGAAAAATTCAGTGATGGTGGAAAGACAGAAAGGTTAGTAGCTGATTAAAGACATTTATTACCTAAGCTGTGTCCTGCCACTGACACTGCTCCTCTAAAGTCCGGGTTCCTCTCCATGAACAGGGCATAGAGTCGGTTAATCTCTTGAGCAACAGTGTCCATGATGGTCTGGCAGTAAGTGGGACTGTTGTAGAAAAGCACATCTAACAAGGTCTCGTTGGTAAAGTGACGTAAACGCCCAGTGCTGGGCAAAGTGATCTTCTTTATCCTCCTGGAAAAACAAAAATGACATAAGTCTTTTAAGGTCCTGAAAGGATGTTTGGTGAACTAAGGCACCAAATTATCTCCAGTATGTAATGACAGCGTCCGATAAATGTTCTGTTTACACATCTCTGAGTAATGAGGAAGGATTTACAGCTAACAATGTCAATTGAAAATAAGAGAGTAAGTCCAGTGTTTTCATCCACATAGGTGCGATATATAATATGACCACATGTTTGTCAGGCCTCTCTGGTGTTAAACCTGTGTCTGCTCACCTGTCCACCCCTGTGGCATCTCCATGTAGAGCCGTGTGCCACTGCACAGGCAGAAACTCCACTCTGCTGATAGCATGCTCATCCAGCGATTTCTTAAAATGGCTCTGCAGCAGCTTCAGCGACACATTGCGGAAGTCGTCCACTGGAAGGACGTCGAAACAGCATTTTTTAACGTTTCCTTCGTACACATCGTTACACGGCTCAAGTGCGACTACACATTTACTCACCACACTCAATCATGCTCCTAAATCTCAAGTCACACACGGGGCCAATTCCATGAACCATGAACACAAGATGATCCACTGTTGAGAGCTCACCTGGAAAGAGGTGTGCACGGTCACTTGTCTCTGATCTTAAATATGTGCATAAAATGTGAACTGTAGTCAGAATGAAGCTGCATTATACTTCACCTTCAGCTATCAAAAAGTCCTAAAAAACAGATTATGATCCTTCTAATGCCTCTGGAATACATTACCATACTTTCCATTTACTAAAATTACCCTTAGTGGATGAAACTGTGTTTACACTTAGAGGAAAATATTCTGAGCACAGGGTCTACCATCAGGTACTTCATCGTGGTCATCATCGATCCCTCTCTTCACCACTCTGGGTCTGGTCTGCCCATCCTGAGTTGTGCCCCACTCATCTGGTACGCAGGAGGGCTGAAACTGCACTATGACCTATAAAGGCAAACAGATCAATGCTCATGAACTATAAAGCTAATTTCATCATCTGACCGCTACAGCACATTAATGAAACAAGGGTTTACCTTCGGATTGTGCATCACAATAGTTTCTCCTGATGGGAACTCCAGCCTGCGGTGCCACTGGTTAGTAGACACGGCTTTCTTATATTCAGCCTAAAGATGATGCGACAATACAATATTATAATTAACTTTTACAACAGTGCTGATCCAATAACATCCTAACTAACTAAATAAAGCACAATGCAGTGGGTGTAAAAACAGGATTTTTGAGACAAACCTCGAGCTTATCACTGAACTCCTCAGAGTAAGGAATAAAGCGACTGTCTGCATCTCCTTTGTAGAACCAGCTGCAGCGTCGAACCTCTGTAGACTCCTCCTCCCAGTACACTGCAGTCCGCATGCGGTCATACAGCTGCACGTCATACCTCCCTCCGTCTGTGCGTACGATCACACTTTCTGGATCTGGTTGAACTGAAAGAATGAAAAAAAAGATTAGATTTAGATCTCAAGATTAGTTTCTCAGGACCTCAAAGACAAATTTGCACGTATCTTGTCATACCCGAGTTGTACGTCTCCTCAAGCTGAAGGGAGTCAAAGATACTGAAAGGAAGCCAGACACTTTTTGACTCCACCTGCTTGCAGTAGAACCAGTGAGGCTGAACTGGCTCATACACGTTGTAGTTATACGGCATCATGGGAACAGCAGGAACGACAGCTCCAGCTGTGGTGGCTGGAAGTGGAGGTGGAGGGCCCTGAATCTGTGTGGGAGGAGGCTGAAGAGAGGAAGATGTGATTTAACTACCCAAATAAGTTCATAAACCGTGTGATCAACAAACACCAGTGTGACAGTCACCTTTGTATACATGGGTCCTGATGAGGGGAATGTCTGCGGTGGCGAGCTGAGCAAGTAGGGATTCTGCTGAGGCGTGTGCGTTGGCGGCAGGATCTCCGGAGCTGGAATATAAGGACTAGCTCTGCTGCTGGTGGGGGTGTGTCTGTACGGGTTGTGGTTCTGCGGCTGCACCTGGGGAGGTGGTGGGGTCATTGTGGTTGGGGGAGGAGTGTGACGCCCCATGGGGCTCTGGTAAACTGTACTACCAAATACTGGAGAAGGGTTCATTTGTGAGCTGGCAGGTGGGGGTTGTGGTGGAACCATGCTGACACTGCTGGGAATAGAAACGTGTCCCATTGTGGTTGGGGCTGCAGACAGCACTGGAGGGGGGCATGGAGACTGACCTATGGATGCAAATGGGTCAGTACTGGTTATGGGACTGGAGAAGTAGCTGAATGTAGATTGGGCTGGTCCATTCCCAGATGTCTGACCTACAAAGCTGTCTTCTTCTCCAACATCAGTGGAGTCATCCACTGCACACCAACATGGAGAATAAGAGTGTAACACATGTTTTAGTATCTCTGCAAAAACATCTGACACATTAAAATCACAGAGATAGAGAATATATACTCAGAGCTGTAGCTTTCTACTGTTTAGTCAGTAAAATATAAAAAGAGGAAACGTGTTTATCAGGCGTTTGTTCAGCAGAATGTCGCATCATTAAATTCCTGTAACAGGACGTTATCTTGCCCTTTAACTCAGTACACTGATTTGACTGTGACCCTGAAACATTCGTGCAAAATAAACATCACACAGCTGCCAGTCTGACCACAACACATCGCTGTCAGCTAGGCTAACCTTTCGCCTGATAAACGCTTCGCTACTCGGACAAGGTTTCTTTCTCTTTCTGTTACTTTTACAGTCATTAAGCCCCGATAGCGATACGGGAACCCAATTTGCTAACTAGCTTAGCTTGCTAACGAACCCGCAAATGTTTGGACATTTCCTCAGTCGGCATTTCGTCTCACCTCCTGACAGCACCGCCGGACCAGTGGCCTGACTCACTGGCATGAAAGGCAAATTGAAGTTAAACTCCGGAGCGGCGCTGAATAGTAAATTTGCACTGGTGTTTGGAGCATTATTATTTTTTCTATCTGCCATTTTCCCCGAGAATTACACGTAGCCACTACCGGAGCAGGCAGACAGGACACGCTCAATTCTCCAATGAGCGTTTTTGTTTTTTTCACTGCGCTCGCAGATTTTGCTGATCTATAAAGCATCAACCAGAGATTACAAGGCTACAAGCAGCGTAGCACATATTATTCAGATCTACTAAAATCACGCACGTAATTTCGCCACAGTTCTTTTGTTGGAGCTACAACAAACACTCTCGCTCACCCCTGCCACCTATAGACCCGGATGATTACTTACACTGTAATATTTTAATGTTTAAAAAAAATAAATAACAAACTGTATATTTTGAAAAATAGAAGTAGCTCTTTACTTTATTTCGCTAGAGCAGGAATTTAAAGTCAAACGAAAAACACCCGGCCTATCCTGAAGAAGAGTTATGACGAGTAACACCTCCGTGCTCCGGTTGGTCCCGGTACCCAAAACAAACCCACTACGCTCTGCGTCTGGTGACGCAAATTTCCCGCCCTTCACTTCAGCGATCCCGTGTATGGGGAAAGTCAACAAACTGGTGTTTTCACTGTGATTTTACTTTGATATATTTTCTAGTCTCCGGATCCTTATCGCCATCTAAAGCCATGCCTTCCACACATGACTGGATTAACGACCCCCTTGGTGTTGTTGAGGGGATGTTTGGTAAGACACCGGAACTTCACTCAGTAGGGCTAACGCGTGAACCTAGCTAGTTAGCTCTGTGACTACGTACCATGCCAACTTTGCACAGTGCAGGTGGCTGTGTGGTTTCTTTTTTTCTTTTTTCTTTCTTTTCGAAAAAGCAAGTGACTTCTTACACTCTTTCGTGTAGTAACTGTACACACACGAGTGCCACACATCAAGACGGAGAGAGTTTTTAAAGAATATTTTTGAAAAAATCCACATATTTCTAAAAATCTTAAAGGACTGACATTTGTTAAGTGTCTTTGAGTCATGTTGTATCATGTATTTCTATTAACTCTTTCATCTATTTCTTTTCAATCTACACCCCCACATCATTACAGGTTTCCTCTTTACTCTGTCTCACTTCTTTGCTCTTCATATTACATTTATACACTCACTAGTCACTTCATTAGGTACATCTGTTAAACTCTTCAGAAAGATATATATCTAATCTCTTTAATATATGCAGTTCTATGGCAACAACTCACTTAATTTAACCATGCAGACATGGTCAAGACGACCTGATGAAGTTTAAACTGAGCATTAAATTGGATGAAAGGTGTTTTTTAGTGACTTTGAATGTGGTTTAGTTGTTGGTGCCAGATAAGCTGGCAGCCTGAGTATTCCATATGCTGATATATTGCGATTTTCCCACACAACCATCTCTAGGGCTTACGGAAAAATGGTCAGATAAAGAGAAAATATCCGGTGAGGATTGTTGATGTCACAGATCAGAGGAGAATGGTTCCTCTGCTTCTGGGCTGATAGGACCGCAACAGTAACTCGACTGACTACTTGTTACAATCATGCAGAAGAGCATCTCTGAATGTACAACATGTCAAAACGTGAGGCAGATGGGCTACAGCAGCCGAAGGCTTCTTCTGTTAGCTAAGAATACTGAGTCAGCTTGAGTCTTGATTTCTGCTGCACATTCACACTTATTCCCCTGAGCATCGTTTAAAAACCACAACCAAACTGAGTGTTGTTGCTGGCCATGTCTATCCCTTTATGAGCACAGTGTACATCAGCCTGTGGTGGAACAGGAGATTCACATCATGGCTGACAAATCTGCAGCAACTGTGCGATGCTGTCATGTCAGTATTGACCAAGATCCCTGAGGAATGATTCCAGCACTTTGTTGAATCAGTGCCGGTATGATTTAAGACAGTTTTGAACGCAAAAGTTTAAACAAGTGGGAAGAGCTCCTATTATCTTTGCAAAGATGTACTTGAAGATGTCTGGTGTGGAGACCGGGGCTATTATGAGGGGTGGGGGATTGGTCTGTGCTGATAGTGGAGCTTCCATGTTTGTTCACACCAGAGGGCGCTTTCCGTAGTGAGTGATGCTTGAAAGGGAATGAACATTTTTATCTAATGCAGCTGAGCTAGTTGTGCACCACAACAACCATTTATCCTACTTTGCCTTTTGACTAGCCAATAACATTATGCCTTCTTGATATTTCAGCTGCTTCCCAGAGTAATCCAAACTCTGGCTGGGAGGCGCGAGCCGTGGAGTTCTTCAAAGACCGGCTGAAAGAGAAGGACACTCACGCCTTGGTAATACAAATTACACTCTAAACAAAAAGATGTGCGCAAATGTCAGGCTCCTAATCCGTTTCTGCACACTTTGATGCAGGTCCCATCTCTCAACGACATCCCCATGCACTACCTGAAGCCCAACAGCCTTGTGAAATTTCGCTGTTTCATCCAAGACATGTTTGATCCAGAGTTCTACATGGGAGTCTATGAGACAGTCGATCCAGCCACACAGGCTAAAGTACGAACTTCTTTATCCTCTCGCCTCCCATTATTGGTACGCGTGTAGCCCTTTGATAATGTCTTAGCTGTTTTCATGTTTCATCCTCTTTTTCTGTCTAACCTTTCCCAGACGTTGCGATGTGGGAAGTATAAAGATGTTACAGAATGCGGGGTGAGTCTCTTCAAACACTCATTTGCTATAGATGGCTCATTTTAGCTCTAACTTGGTTGTTAACAAGTGTTTTGTTTTGTGTTTTTTTTGTTATCGCAGGTGGATTTTAATTCTAAAAACACCGTGACTGCAGAGCGACAGACTTTCTACTGTGTGCCAATCCCCGGAGAAAACCCCTGGGTCAAAGAGATATCCTCAGCTTGTGAAAGACCACACAGAATCGCTGGCAGTCGAGAAATTTTTATTGTGTGATCTGCTGCTCCGAGTTTTCCCTTAACTCTGTTGCACAGGTATGCCAACAGCAGCCAAGCAAGAGTGGTGCCTTCCACTTCGTACGTGCCAAGCAGACAGAAACGAAGCTACGAGGAAGACGATGACGTGGACGACATGGACACGCAGCCACAGAAGCAGAGGGAAGCGCACGCTGGTATGAGCGTTCAGAAAAGGCATTCGTTCGATAAAGTCTAATTTACTGTTGGTCAGAATGAGAGCGTTAGCATAAGGTCTGATTTATAGCTGCACTTGATCAGTTATATCATTTTATTTGTGTTATTATTGTCATTGGATATCCAAACATAAGCAGGGTCTCTGTATCCAAGGAGCTCTAGTTTTGTCGCACTTCCAGTTCGGATAATCTTTTCCAGGTTGTCCTTAACATACATCAATCTTGCTCGAAGGTGTCTCTATAGCAGAAGTTAAGCTTTTCTTAATTTGAGATCTCACAGTTCATTCCTGTGCAGGGTTGTAGTGACCGTCTTCTTTGAAACTACAATTCCTGACTTGGCTGAGACATTTACGAGAGTCTCAGCAGGTCTGTGGTCTTTAGGCACATCTCTCACATGTTTTCTTTCCTGAGTTTTCAAAGTCTTCGTCTTCCTACCTCTGTCAGGCTTGTCCTGTGGTGTGTGGATCTCTTTAAATTTCATGGTGGTACTTTTCACTCCGGTTCTTGACATTTTTGAAACGCTGTGATAACGTTGTGGATCCGTCCCGCTTCGTGAGCATCGTCTAAACTCATTTCTTTTGTTTTTGGAATAATGCTTTCATTGCGTTATTGTGCAAATAGAAATAACTTGTGCTTTATAAGGGAAAATGTTATGTTTAGAAATGCTATGTTGAAAATCCTTTGCTCTGTTAAAAAAGCACTTGGGAAAATATAGGGGGTAATACATTTGCCCTAATCTGTGGATCTCGTAGTCAAGGACGAACTTTATCAGCATTGCTTTATTTTTCCTCGCTACAGGTCCTCAGTGTCCCACAGAACATCACGGTAACGGCGACTGTAAGCGGCGGGAGACAGAAGCTCCTTCCAGCCAGACGACATCTGCCTCCCACCTCGACCTCAACTTCCCCCTGCCGGGAGAGAAGGGCCCTTCCTGCCTAGTCAAGGTGTGCTGTGTCAGTTTATTCCTCTTCCAGTACTGAATCTTTTAAACAGAGAGGTGGTTTTAGAGATTATACAGCTATCATGAAGAGACTTTTAGGACACATGCTGTACTGTGCGTATCATTGGCAGGTCTACGAGGACTGGGACAACTTCAAACTGAACGACATCCTTGAGGTCTACGGGATCCTCTCCGTCAGTCCCGCTCTCAGCGCCTTAGCCGACGAGAAGTAAGACACATAGTTTGATTTTCCTCCCTGCCCTGATCTGCTCGGTTTGTTGCTCATCGTCTACGTTTCCGTTCAGAGACGCCTCTTCAAGCCTCCTGGATCCCACAGAGTGCATGGAGACGGCAGAGGAGCAGAGGGTGCACTGCCCGCCAGCGTCACTCGTTCCGCGCCTCCACATGCTCTATGCCAAGCAGCTGCAGCACAACAACCCCCTGCTGCCCTCTGCTGCCACCTTGGAGGACAACAGTGCTTGTAAGGACAAACACTAGAGTAGTAGTCCTCCAAGTTTCTTTATCTTTTTCCTTGCGTGTGTGTTACATGCCAATAATAAGCCAGTAAGCATCCAGGGAAATATTTCATAATCCTGCTACAAAAATAAGTATCGCAGCAGGGTTTTTTTTCACAGATGTAAATGAGAGGGCTGAATGTAATCTCATTTGCATAGCATGCTGCTAAATAAGCCTGAATACTGGGGTAGATTTCTCTTGACAATTTAAAGAAGAGACGCTTTTACCAAGTTTGACTTAATTCCTCTCGAGGCATGAATTGAAACTGTATGAAAAAAAACTGTTAATTAAATAACCCGATGCTTTCAGCACTGCAGACAGATCATTTAACATCATTCAACTTGGATGACACATTTAAACTGCTTTGACGACATAAATATTATTTGCTGTGACTGTGCAATACTTTAGCGATACACAGCGCCTCCTCCAGCTGTCCTCGGTGCTCCAAGTATGAACGGTTAGGCTTAAAATAAATGAGAATCGTTAAATTCTGTTCACTTTTAACGCAAAGAGCACGGCAAAAAGGGCCTGGGGTCAAATCTAACACCCAGGATATTCTCCATGTAGCTCTTAGGTTCTTTCCAGTACTCCTGCTTTCTCTTGCAGTCCATTGACGGGTTCTTAGGTTAGCTGGCGGTTCTAAATTGGTCTGCAAAGATTCTTGCAGAAGGGCTCACTAGGTTGACTCGAGCCCAACAGGCTGATATATTATTGGCTGATATTAATATTGGCATTAATAACAACTGATAGTAGAAAATCTTTAAAAAGTAAAGAAGAGATGGCCGAAACACCCTTCGGCCGCGGTGTATTAATGTTGTGTAAATTGTCCACCAGAGGGCACTCTGCAACTTCTTTGGCAATAAATGTTTTGAATGTAAACACAATGACCAGCTGAATCGGCAGAGTGTAAATAAATAAATACACATAACAAGGAAAAGTTAGGGAAATCTGTTATGTTTCATGTGGTTTGAAGAAAAAAATATCTGATAAAATTTAATTAAAAAAACTTTACAATCACCAAATATCGGTATAGGTATCTGTCTGGGTATCAGCTGGGCTGTAGGCTGGAACTAGTGGGGGAAAAAAGCAAGACATGTACATGTCTGTAAATATGTGGACGTCTTGTTGTTTTCCATATTGGTTAAAGTTTGAAGACTTTTGAGCATCAGCGCTTGCCCATTAAAAATCACAGAGAGCACCGCTCCTGTGACTCTAGTTGTCAAAGCCTGAAACAGACCTCAACAGAATCACAGAGCCCTTCTCATTTCTGCTCACTTTTCCTTCTCTTAGTTTTCTCTACAGTTTTTAAATCCATGAGCACAGCCCAGGTCAAGTTAGCAAGAGACACGAGTAATGATTCCATTAAGTTTTAGTAAAACATTAACAAGAGCTGAAGTTTAGTTTCTGTTTTCAAGTTTCTGTAGCATCAGAAATTTACCTACTAGTGTTCCCATACGAGAGGTTTCTGCCCATTTAAGCGTGTGATGCACAGCAGTAACTTCATTCATTTGCTTGCTTATGATAAATTTACAATTCTGGCAGGATTATATTGTACTTTACTTCAGACAGCTGAGCTTTCACACTGTCTTAATTTATAACGCACCGTTTAAAAACAGCCTGAGCCGTTTGCTAAAGTGTGTATGGATATCAATGAAGCCGCTTCAGTAATTATCAAAGAAGATAACAGGACAGATGTACTGTCAGATCTCATGCATAGTAAATAATATCGCTTAAGCGAGGCGACTTGTTCCATCAGTGTTGTAGGAATGTTTAATGAAGTGTGAGAAGTATTAACATAAAGCAGGAAAAGCTCCCATTAAACCAAAGTTCATTTGCCTTGAAAAGCTTTCTAATAAGAGGAACAATGTAGCAAATGATTCAGACTGAAGCTGAGTTGACCGTTTGTCTTTTCTTCCTCAGTTTTATCTTCGACCCTGAGTGAGATGCCCTCTGTCAGGGAAGAGCTGCTCACATACTTGACTCATGTCCTCCTGGGTGATGCTCTTGCAGCCGAGTACCTCATTCTGCATCTCATTTCTAACGTGTACGTTAAGTTCAGTATGTAAGCTTCCAGATTTATTTATTTTTTCCTGATAGTTTCAAACTAATGCCAGCACACTTTTATTTTTCTCGTAGGTACGTGAGACGGGATGTTCTCCCGCTGGGCAAGTTTACCTTAAACATGAGTGGCTGTCCTACTGTTGCCTCATACACTGAGCGCCTTTATCAGATCATCCAGCAGCTCGTGCCTTCTGTGAGTTATCAGTGCAATAGGTCGTAGATGATGCTTTTTGAATTGAGACACTCAAAGTTGTTTCGCCTGCAGTCACACTACCTGGGTATGAGCCTCCAGAACATGAACCAGATGCGGTTGGTGCCTAAGAAGGACTATGTGGCAAACCGGCTAGTGAGCAGCGCCCTGCAGCTGGCCAAAAACACTTCCTTCTACCTAGATGAAACGCAGCTGGAGCAGGGACAGCTGGACACAACAGGTGGGTCTTCTAGAAAACCACAAGGAGACAACAGCGAGGACTCCAACGCCGCCATTTTTCCTGTCCTTGTGACTGTAAGCGTCAGCCGCGTTGGATCTGTTACTCTGTTGTGTTTGTTGCTGCAGGTGTGCGTAACGTCACAGCCTTGGGGAACCTGATCTCGTGGCAGAAGGTTGATTATGACTTTAACTACCATCAGATGGAATTCCCCTGCAATATTAACGTGCTCATCGCGTCAGAGGGCCGCTCGCTGCTGCCGGTAAGAACACAGTGAAAGCTCGCCCCACCCGTCGCTGATCCATCCCAGCACTCTCGCCTTCCTCCCCACCCCCGACTACGGCGAGGGGAGGGGTTCGGTTTCCTCCGGTGTCTCATGAGGCAGAGCCGTGTCAGAAGCTGGAGGTTGTTTCCAGCCGGCGTCACGCTGTCGTCTCAGCTGACATTGGTCGGCCGCAGCCAGCCCTTCAATCCGGCGGCTTTACCCAGAGTCTCGCTGCGTTGCGAACAGCCTGAGGAATGCGCTGTGTGCTATTCCTGTGTGTTGGTCTAATGGGTTGCCATGGTGGCAGCTGTGTGCCACAGGAACAATCCCAGGAGAGGCGTCAGGCTCGGCCTGCTATTAGGCGAGCAGTGAAGGGCAGTGTGCTGTAAACAACTCCCACGGTTCATTAGAAGTCACAAGTACATGGTTGCGTTTACTGTTTACATTGAGCAGCTATTGGCTGATTATAAGCTGGAGGCTCGGCTCGATCAGATGCCTAACCGTCACCAAGGCTTTGGTCCTGTCTGCCGTGCTCTGAAGTTTTGATAATATGCCAAAGTAGGCAGGGATGAAGCACACAGGGAAAACTTTTGCATAGCAACACCTAATAAAAAAGATGTCCTTTCTGTATATGGACTTCCTCCATGGCACACAATCAATACTACTCTTTATCTCCACAGTCTGACTGTCAGATTCACCTGCAGACTCAGGTCGCTCCATCCCACCTGGAGGAGTATCTCAGCACCATGCACATGCTTTCTCAGGCCTCATCACAGCTCAACAAGTTCAGAATCTACCTGAGTGTGGCTCGGCTGCTCGACTACAGTATCTCAGATGAAGTGACAAAGGTGAGACGAGCTCCTTTACCTGCAGTGAGTTGAGTTTCAGCTAGTATGGTAGCTGTTTCTTCATGTACCCAGTCTGTGTGAGCAGCCCTTTATATAAGTTTACATATAAGAATGAAAGGTTTTTCCTTTTCTTTCTGCACTTAGTCAGTTGAAGATGACTTTGTAGACATGAGGAAGGATGACCCCCAGAGTATATGTGCTGAGGACCTGCACAGGATGCTCGTTGTGGCGAGGTAGGTTGTGATTAGGTTTATAGAACTGCCGTTATGTACCATTTAATTAATTTTCATTCATGAGAATAATAACAACCCCTAAGGCGCTTTTTAGTGTTAAGCAATAAGCTATAATCAAAACTGAAAGCACCATAAACACGCTGATGATTGCTTCACGCCTCAGCGACGCCAATATTTATTTATTTATTTATTTTTTTTTTTACTCGTACATCTCATAGATCTTCTCAGACTGGCAGCTTATTAAAACTGAGATTTGGCTCTCTGCAAATCTGTCCGTAGGTTGTTGTCTCTGAGCCAGGGTCAGACCTCGCTGTCCAGAGACAGCTGGCTCAGAGCCAAGCACATCGAGGCGCTGCGGAGGAGCCGGATGGAGCAGCACAAGTGTGTCAACGGCAACGAGCCGTGATCCGAGGCAAATGGCATGACATGTGTTTGCTTCCCCCCCTATTTCATATCTAAACAGTTTGTAATAAAGATTTTCATTTCCCATATAGTTCAGGTATTCACTTTTTTTTTTTTTTTACTGTGCCGAGCTGCATATAAGATTTAGATACTGTTGTATGTACATTAACATCACACTGAAGTTTTGCCTTAAATTCAGTCTCTAGTGGGGTTCACACCAGAGGTTTAGCTCTACTAGACAGAAAGGTCTGTTTACAGGAAAAAAAAAATCAATTTACTATCTTAAAAAAATGTAAATAAAGTAACAAGATCTGGATCACTGTTTCTCCTGGTGCATTTTTCTTCCTGGGTTAGTATCGACGGTGCTGTGCTGTTAATATATTTGACAGTAAACAGCAATCTTTTAGTCATACTTTTTATTCCAATGAAATATCTGCCTAAACAAAAAGAATTGTACAGTGCACCCTGTTATCAAGTAACACACCCAAAGAAGGTAAGAATAAATAGGATACTTTTAATATACAATACAATCTCAGTACACTGTGGAAAAGGCTGACAGTCAGTTGGTAAGGATATGGACACAGACATCCAGATGAAACGATCCTAACGCAGGAAAAATGTGCTTAAACAGTGCAAATCAAATGTTGGAGAGCTCCAGCCACAATGGGAGTGGGCAACCACCAGACGATAAATTAAGAGGTGACCGCAGAAGCACTTGGTGTGAAAAAGCAGAAGGAAAGACCAAAATTTCACCCAGCGAATACAGGATTTGCATATAAAAAGCAAGACACCAACACTCTAGCACTGTTGTCTCTTTCAGGAATGTGGAGGATTAAGTTTCCTTCTAGGCTTGAGAACTGCCCCAGTGTTTGCAATCCTGAATGAAGTTTAAAAACACCGCTTACCCTCTGCATTAAAACCTCACAGCTATTACCTTGAAGCTTTGGCAGCACCACACACACATACACACACCATCAGCAGCACCTAAAAAGGCAGTTAAGTCTCATTTATAACCAGACAAAATATACACGTGTCCCGCATCCTATCTGCTGGTGAGCAAGCCGAATGCAGAAAGGAGAAGGGGGAAAAAAAACAAAACAAAACAAAAACAAAAAAACAGGCAAAGGTAACACAAAATATGTGACAGTTTATCTTGGGATATCTCAGCTCAGAGGAAGCCAGATTCATCACAGACGGATACCAGCAGGACAGGGCAGCTGTGATTTATTATCATTTCTTCTGGTGTCTATAACAAGATCCTGTGGTAGATTTGTTTTTTTACGCACTGTAACAAAGTTTACACTTCCATATTATAAATTACTGGGGGCTCAAAGGCGAGCGCTCCTAAACACCAGCAGCAACAGGATGCTCCGATTTACAGATTCACTGTAAACCGCAAACACAACCAAAAAAATAATCATTTCTAAAACCTGCCCATTCCCACAGAGAATGAATGCCGCCATCACAGTGAGATATCCCAGTATAAAAAGCTCCGATGACATGCGCCAACCCTGAATATCTTTTATACAGTACACAAAATGTAACATGTACGAATGGATTTAAAAAGGTAGATTTTTCCATAAATACCTGATATACATAATCCCACTTTAGTTCCCTGTTAAGGCAAATATGCTTTAAGTTTGGGGAGTGCATAAAGCGTCAGTGTTTCTCCTAACTGCGTGGGTGCAGTTGCATATATTCCTACTATATGCTACTTGCCTGTCTTTACTAAACATGCAGTTTTCAATGTACAACGCAAGCTAAGGATTCAGCTCAAATAAACCCTCATCGTGTAGGTAACTATTATAACCATTACCAGAATAGTTATTTCAATACATAAATCTATCAAAAACAGCTCCAACCAGACGTTTTCTGGTTATTTGTGGTTAACAATGACACTACTGGGCTTTCTTTTCAAAATATAATGCTCATACCTCTTTAAACGTCACCTTAGCATCAATACAAAAAGCCTAAAAGACAGCTCTACTCAGAGACAGACAATACTCACTGTACATATCAACAACCAGGATATTCTTAAGTTCCTATGTAGTCATTATTTTTACAGCGGTATATCTTCTAAGTTACACTCGACAACATTGACGTTATATAGGATCACTACATGGATTATGTCGTCTGGCTAGTTTCTGACAGCTATACAAAGGGTACTTTTAAACACAGAATAGTCCTTTGGGAACCACGAAAGATAATTGGTTGGTTTCTACGACGACTGTTACAAACTGAAGGGCATTACTAGATCACACACGCCATTAAGTAACCAGGATGAATTTATCCTACAGTACATGATAAAGTCAGAGTTGGTCTTTCGACATGCGGCTAACTGCTTACCTGCCTCGTCACAAATCGGTTGTTACCATTAACCTCACATGTGAGGCATGTGGGTAAACACATAACTCCAGACTAAGGACAGTAACATGTTTACAAACAGAAATACTCTGCATACCACTCTCAAAGTATAGGAGTTTAAAATCCTAAATATCTTCTTTGTTTTTCTCTCTTGAGCAAAAAACTATTTCTGGAGTGACTTAAGAGTTGGATGAGCACTAAGACTTTGACAATTATTACACCCTCAAGTTTCTATCAATACCCCATATTTTTGTATTCATCCTAGGTACTGTGCACTACTGTGCCGAGCCATTTATTCATCTGAAAACTAATTAATAAACCATAAAAGAGAGGAGAGTCAGTGTGCAAGATTGCATGGCAAAAGATCTATGATTCAGTGCTCTCCAGAGTAAGTAACCCATACCTATGTGCATGTAAACATAGTATCTACTATGATGGGCTTTGGGGTATATTTATCAATTCTGTACGAGTCATTATTAACGTGGGCAAGTTTAATTTAAGGGCAAACTTAAGAGCACATTTCTTGGCCGAGAAGTGACACCATGTGCAAGCTTTTGCTACTGCTACGTTACGGGAAGTTTATACATGACAAACGACTGCAAAGTGCTGCTACGAGGAAAGCACTAGATCTGAATGATCCTGGTCTGGCACTGTGTAAACATTGCCTTCAACTCGTTCTCTTGGACCTCGTTGACAGCTTCTGGCTCGGGGCTTTTCTGTACCTTTGCAACAGCAAAACTAATGCCCTGAGTGAATCCCGCCTGGGTCATGCTGGCCACCTGGACCATGGAACTCTTGATCTTGGCAAAGGGGGACACCACTCGGCTGCCGTTGCTGTCGGCAGGTGAAGGGCCGAGGCTGCCCTCCACCTGCGAGCAAGCGCTTTTCTGAGAGCCTCCTGAGACTGCAGAGCTAGGCTTCTGGATAGTGAGGAGGCTGGAACTGGAGGTAGAGGATTGGACGTCTAGCTGGGATGGCCTGGGGAGCTGAGGCTCCTCCTGCTCAATCTGCTCTGAGCTTCGCTGCTTTGAGTCTGCTGGGGTCTTGTTATGCACAGGCACTGCAGGGTTGTGGAGTGGAGGTATGGCAGCTTGTGGCAGCTCTCCAAACACCTCAACAGGTTTGGTCTGTGCATCCTGGACGAACTGGTGGCAGTAGGCATCAATGGGAGTACCAAAGTCAATAAGAATGGCTTCTTCAGCCACTGAGGCAGCCCCGGGAGACTTGTCATCATTGATGTGAGTTGAGCTTTCTTGCTTCCCGTCACAGCCCGTGACCCGGATAACGGAGGGTATATTTAGCTCTACGCTACCGATGGACTGGGAGCGGCTGCCCAGTCTGGGATTTGATGCTACGATACCACAGCTGGGCAGCACATAGTCCACATTTTCTAAGGACCCAGAGCACGGGTGCTCCAGATCTGAATTATAAGAGTCTGAATCTGAAGAGTGTCCATAGTTCTCATTACCAATGTCTTTTAGGGCTCCCGTGCCAGCAACGTTATCTGATGTCTCCAAGCTGCTGTCCGACTTCCACAGGTTGACATGCATAGTTGGCTTTAGGAAATTGACTTTTACATCAGGCTTAGAGAAGCTGCCCAGCTTACCGAGGGGCTTGAAGGGGCTGATGTTCACGTTAGTCTTGGTCTGTTTCACTTTCTGATTTAGAGTGGAGAATTTGTTGAGGATAAAACTTTTGCCCTGTGCCAGGCCAGAGCTCCCTTGGACTTGGTCGGCAGGTTTGCTCTGGATCCCCATGATGTCGTCGTGAGGTTTACTCTGCCGCCTGGAAAGCACACGCAACTTAAGTCACAGCTCTAGCTGCTGTTTTCATTACACTGAAATCATATCAAAGAGAGAAAGAGACGAATGCTAATCAGCATAATTTGTACCTACCTCTCCAGCTTCTTTTCAACCACAAGCAGGTCATTCCCTGTAGCCTGTTTAGTTATGCGAAGCATCTCAGCTATGCACTGCAATGTATCTGTGAAATGTCACAGTGTTAAGTCTTAAGCAATATCTGCACAGTTTATAGTGTTAAACCAACTTTTTCCAATTTTATTTAAAGAATCCAGAGAGTCACATGCTACCTTTCCCATCATCCTCGGGATTTCGCGTTGCAGCTCGCAGCGTGTGAAAGTATCCACTAGTTTCCTCATTCTTGAAGTGCAGCCGCATACAGCAGAACTTTGGCTTCCCGAACAGAGTAGGCTCAGGACCTGCAAAGCGAAGTGCAACTTATAGCATCCGTTTGTAGCAAATTGCCTTAGTTTCATGAATCATAATGAGCGCAGATATTTCTAAAAGGTTACTGAAGAAACTGTTAAGCACACTTTTGGGAAGTGTCGAATGACTCACTGAGTCTACAAGAGCTCTCACTTCTCCTTCGAGTTTAACTTCTTACCAATTTCGATTTTTTCCAAACCCTCTAAAATGAGGCGTTGGTATTGGTTGACTTTATCTGCTTCTTCATCATAGCTACAAGGAAATAAATGTACATATAAGTCAAATATTGGAGTTTGGCTTTATTTTTCCCTCTCGCAAATTTAAGGTTCAACTTACAAGGCAATATAGTATGCTTTATCAGACAGGAGCAGCAGCACATCTTCATCTTTGTTGGTTGCATCAATGAGGCTGGTGGGAGATAAGAGAACAGTGTGATTAAAAGAGCACAGAAAAGCCTCGATGGAACTATAGTTCAGCTATATTCTGATTACATAAAGCCATTAAGCATCAAAGCACAGTCAGAACAGCATTTCACTAACCTCATGTCACAGTTTATGAGGGCCCATCCTCCGTGAAACTTCTCATCGTCTGGTAACAGCAGCTGCATGTAGGTCTGCAGAAGGAGGCTGACCTGCTCCTGGGCGCCTCTTTGGCTCTCCTTCTCTTTTTCTTCATGCTCCTTCTCTTTACTGAAAATGGAGTAAAGGTCCTCCGTCACTGGTAGGCCCATCATCAGGTCTGCAGACAAATGCAAATCAAGGATAGATTTCAGGAAACTGAGGGTAGAAGCCAATATGAGCAGTTTTTTGGATTAAAAAAAAAAAAAATACCAATCACTGCTTGTCTGTAAGCGTCCCTAAAACGGTTCAGATAGTAGCGATTGGCTGAGTTCACCCCGTCCTTCATGACGCCGGCGAGTTTCCTTTCTCCTGTCCTGGTGAAATCTCCCTAAAACAGGACAAAAGTGTTGTTAACATTTTTTAAGGCTGCTTTTTTAACAGATTACTTGACCACCTGAGTGCTAAAAATGTATGTCTATATTTGTGACATCTGTTTTTGTTTAAATATGGTTTACCTATTTGCAAACACTTGTGTATTTGCACATTCACAGTTATTGAGCAATATGACAATATATGAGAAGTATTGCCTCTCTTTAACACTTTTTTTCTCTCTGTCAAGTCTGCTACAGAACATTTAGGATACTAGATGCTTCCCTATGTGTCATCTGGTTCTGAAAAGGTGCTGTACAGTAAGCTTACAGGAGGAAAACAATACCATCTACACTCAGATTTGAGCACCACTTCTACATAGGATTATCCCAGACCTCATATGATTAAGATACCTTGAGAGCTGCTGTGCCAGCGTACTGTCTGCTGATGGTGTCACCGTTGTTTGCCCACATGACCTGATAAATCCTGTAACACTTCAGAGGCAGAGGCTGCTCTGGAGGCATCACACCCAATTTCTTCAGCTGCAAGAACAAAAGCACAAATAAAATGCAAGCACAAATGCAATCCTAGTTTAAAAAAAAACTTTAATATTTATAATGATTATGATTTTTTTAATAATCGGTATTTCTAAAATATAAGTTATTATAAACAAAAAAAATCAAGAAAAGTAAAAATCACACCTGTTGTTCCATCACTACCCGGGCAATAGCAGCTTGGACCACATTGGTCCTGTCAAGACAGTCCATACAGTTTACTCTGAAGATGCCCTCTTGTTTGCAGATTACTCCTGCTTGATCCACCCTGGTCGAGAGGGGGACACATCCAGAATCAAAACACATTCACAGAAATCACATTTTTAAACCAAACCTACCATGTTGTAGTGCTCAGGTGGCATGACACTTACCAGGCCCACTTCATGTCAGTGATGATGTCAGAAATGGCATCTGTCAGTATCTGCACATTCTCAAACTTCATACCGCGGCTGAGAAACAGGATATAAGAACCATACAGGGGAAGTGAATGTACTGTGGTCTTATAAAGATTGCGAAGTTTGTGTAAAGGATGCTCGTGTGTGTCTCACCAGTGCTCGTGAAAGTCAAACGAGACATAAGTGAGGTTTGAGTTGTTGTACAGGAGAACTTGTTTCAGATATGCATCCCCAATTATCTTCTCCCGCCCACTTTGATCCACCAAATTAATGATGACCTAAGGAAGACAATAAAAAGTGCTGTCATTGGATTTTTTAGATTTTTAGGTTCAGTGAAGACTGAAAATTAAATATTAACTTTATTACATTAAAAAAAGAAAAGAAAACAGGCTTAAGTTTTTTTTTTAAATCTCGTCACAAGCTTAAATAAAATGACTGCTACACTACTGTAAACACTGAAATAATCCAAACTACTGTCAAACAATGTCACTGATCTTTAGCAGGATGTTCTGTTACAACCGGAAGCTGATTACGCAAGTGCTATGTATAGCTGCACACAGCACAACCCAAAGTAAATAAGATAAAATAATTTAATAAATAACCTAAGCACATATTTGAGTATGCACTCTGGCGAGGAACACTCACCTGCTTCTTGTACAATTTAAGCTGCTCTTCAAAGTGAGCAGCAAAGTAAGTCATGGTCTCCTTCTCTCCTGAAACATTAGGTAAAAATATTCATTAAAGTATTTTTTATATCTATAATTTCTGCAAAAAAATATTTATAAAATAATAAAAATATTAATCAGAGCAAGGACTGTAACGGACAAGCTTAGCTACAAAGATTTGTATTTTTAGAATACTGGAATAAGAGGTGACTCCATCTACAAAGTCCACTTCACAAAGAGTGTGAGAAACCATCAGATATATATATATACAATATAAGATAAAGCTCGACTGACCTTTTTCTATCCGTGGCCGAGGGTTGTAGCGATACCCTGCCTGACTCCAAAAGACAGGCACAGAGCCACGACTCTGCACAAAGGACAGAGTGTGGCTGTGCACGTGGATCAACTGCTCCGTCTCCACATAGTTTGCTACATGGCCGTCTGTATCCACTCCTCTGCGTTTGTACCGCATCCCTTTGGGGGAGAATAATGCATGTGGACTATTCAGACTATTTATATCCTGGATCATGCTTCACTTGCAGACAATAAATCAGCCAGCTACCAGAGTTTGTTTAAATTCCTTGATGCAGTACATGCAGTTGGACTGAAGCAGAGCATGACTCCCTAAGGCAAGCTCTACCTGCACGGTGGCGGCTACGTCTGGAGATCAGGGCCACAGTGAAACGAGGATGGATGTCATCGACACAAGTGATCTCCTTTGGTGGGGTGTCAGGGCTGCTCCGCTCTTCATCAGAGGTCTCATTGTAGTTTACCACCAGTTCCTCCACCTGCACAAAGCCCTGGATGATTGGTATCACCCAGAAGTCAACCTCTGGGACCTGGAACGTTCAAAAGATATTATTAAAAAAATCTTTTTTTTTAAAATAGCCAGACAGATTAAAATTTTGTTTGAGGCTGGGTTGATAAGAAAGTGCTTTGCATCCCACCTCTGACTATTTTCATGCTGCTTTTGATAACGCCCTGGCTTTTATCAGTACATACAAATGCCACATTTAAACGGCATGACCAACTACACTCTAAATGCAATGACTGTGTAAGCAGTTTTCAAAAAGATAACTCTTAGAACAAGAGAACACTGTTTTTTTCATTTAATTCTAATTACTCAGGCCTGAAAATAGAAAAGCAGCACTAAGCAGAAGCTCTTTGTATTTCCCAGTGGATGGGTGGGGGGGGTGTTCAATACCTGAAGATCAATAAGTTCTTGGATCATGTGCTTATTCCAGAAGAAACGGTCATCCACCTTTCACACAGAGTAAAAACAGTCAGTCACAATAAGTAGTTTTTGTAGTATACATAAGCAGAATAAAATAACTTCAAACCTGCTTCCACAGGGGTAAGTCAGACTTCTCAGAGTCTCCTTGACGCTGGACAGTGTTTGTCAGGTCGTAGGTCATGCTGTAGTAGAAGGAGTCGGAGTCCATGAATATCTTGTACAGCTCATCCAGAAGCCGCCTCTCCAGGCGCTCCTTCTCTTTGTTCTCCTTGACCTGGAAAGCAGGGGAATACTGGATTGGGCAGGTGAAAAGAAAAAGTAAGTCAACAAAAGAAGGAAATCCTATAAGAACTTCAAAGCCTTCACTTGTTTGAAAGACAGGAAAGGTAGAGTTCAGTTTATAGACGATAATCCACGCTTGTGGGTAAAACAGAACAATACCTTTTTCTTGATGGGCACAGCCACATTAGATTTGATCTGACTTAAAGTTTTCATCAGCTTGGACTCATCTGGAGACTGGGCCAGTTTCTCTGGCTTGTCGATGCCAAAGTGATGCTTCTTGCAAAGCTGAAAAAAGAAAGGAAAGAAAACAGGATGGCCTATTAAATTTCTGCAGCTTTACAAATCGCAGCATAATAGTGATATTTAAACCATCAAACACGTTCAATGGGACGAGGACAGAGTTGGAAAAAAAGTGAATTTGGTATCACATTTCATCCGATATTAGATAACCTCTACAAAAACAGCCAACCAGGGCACTAGAGTAAACTATATAGTTGCAATACTACTACAGGTCTGCTGTAACAAGCCAACTTCTACACTGATGCACACACCAGGATTTCTATGCACAAAGGGAGTCACGTGTTCATTCTACGCTATAAGGGACAAGTGGACAAGATTTAAAAGCCAGCGTGCTAACAATCCACCTCCGTTATTACTCACTTGGAAATATTCTGTCTCACCATCCACGAAGCTCCCCTGAAAGACTCAAATCTCAGCAATCAACGTCCTTTGCGGTCTGCTGCAGTTATTTTACGGCTACGTGTATTTTATTTTATTTTTTTAACTAGATACGTGTGGGCGAAAACAAAGTTAATCTAAACAACAACTACACCTCAGTCCATTCTCAGAGCTGAATCATACACTGACTCATATAGTGTATTCTTGGGTACATTAATAACAATTTATGACTTTAACTGTTAGAGGTACTGCCCAGAGAAATGAAAGCATGAATTAAACAGAAGTTAGAGAGCAGAATAAATGGCGTATGTGTGCACACCTCCAGCTCGAGCTCCTGAGGCTCTTCGTCAGACAAGGGGATGACAGCGATCTTGGTGATCTTGTAGACTTTGTGGTTTCCCGGTAAGTGGCCGACCAGCGCTTTCTGACGGATTAACACGAGGCCAAGAGGAAGATCTGTCAAGAAGAGTGAAGGAGAAAAAAAAAAAAGGTGGGGGAGTTGCACTGCAGGTGCAAAATTCCTCACATTCTGAAAATGTGTGAAGAAAGCAGCTGCACACGGGTCATTAACAGCACATTTTTTAATAAGGCAACACAAGAAATTTCTTAAATAATATCGCTTATACTAGAATGCATAAAAACAACAAAAACACTCAGCATCAAATAAATCGGGGCTTGTCATCAATTGAATCACCAGTATTGATTCACTCCTCTTCATTACTACACAGATTTCAAAGCTCTCTCACACATTTCTTTTCACACCTTTACTGGTGAATAAGAAACATCCTGAGCACCGGATGATTTGGCGGCGCAAAAGTCCAAGCGCACACAGATGGAAAGCACTGGCGAAGATGTGTCTGCTCTGCAAAGTGTTCAAAGGTCTTCCGTGCTCCACGTACCTGTGTGAAGCTGTATCTTTCCAATAACACCTTCCACTAAACCCAAACACACTGGGTTCCAAGCTAACAGCAGGTCTGTGGCTGAAAGAAAAACACAGAGACGAAACATGACAACAATGCTGTAATTCATGCTCTGCAGCATATAAGCAGCCACAAGTAAAAATTTTCTGCAGACACAGATTGTTTGTTTAACTCATGTAAAAACAGACAAAGTACAAAATGACAAAACGACAGTCGTGGTTGGCCGGTGCTCTGTTACATGCACGAACTTGTTTTTAATTTTTTTTTTTTTAACACTTAGAACACTCTCAAACCTCTGTGATGTGAACACTGTAAAGTTACAATCCACAGGCGGAATATATATTCTAACGAAATCTGTCTCAAACTTGTAATGCCTCTCACTGTTTCTGTATATCTTTATAAATACGACAGCTACACACTTGCAGGAAAGCCTGTCTACTGTAATTTTATTAAATAAAATGTGATATGACGTATGAACAGACAACCTCTGGCCATTTATTCCAAACACCAGGGCAAGTTTAAGGTCAGCCCAGTGAATAAAATGCAATGCTCCACATTGGTGAGAGATTACACACAACAGTGGAGGAAATTGGAAAAATGTGAAGGGCGTGGCTAAGGGTGGAGAACATCAACTGTAAGCTGCCCCAAACAATGAGTCTTCCTGTTCCACAGGCCAGACAATTTAATGTGCGGGGAACTGACTGGGAGGGCCCTCTCAGGAAAGGTTTAGAAAACGGCAAAATAAAAAAAATAAAAAAGTTAAAAAAAAAAAAAGTAACAACACTCAAACTTCACATAGAAAGTGCTATCATTGAAATACTTAACTATGTGCGAGAGAGTGGAGTGGAAACGCAGTCAGGAGCGGAAACCCTTTTTCCAATTAAATAATGAAACAGTGGTGCAACTAAAAACCTGTTCAGGATGGCTGCACAACCATACTACTTCAACTGCCACAGGCGACAACCTGCACAGGTCTTGTGCTGACTCTAATAAAACTTTCTTTCCCTTCTGCTGGGAAAATGTTATTACCACAGGCCTTAGTATTCATTTAACATCAAAGCATGTCCAGTGATTTGTCACAGCTGAGCCAGTGATTCAGTACTCGCTTTTGTGACTCAACATTCAGAACCTGGCAATAACACTCAGTATGCTTGTTTTAAATTGTTGCCTTTATATTATTTTATATCAGAATTATATTATAATTCCGATCTCATTAGTCAAGCACTTTTCCTGTTTGTTTTTTTACACCTCCCCACTGTCTTGTTTTATATCCGATTTGTCTAAAACAAGAGCTGAAGAGCGAGATGCACCTCCCAGTGTGAAACATAAAGAGCAAATTTAGAAGTTTGAAGTCTGTTTGGGGTGTTGGCACTGTCGGAATGAAAGCGATGATTTCAAAGCTTGAGATTAATGCATCCAACATTAAAAACGTCTTTTTAGCACGCGTTTGTTATGTTTAACGGCGTCAGGTACATTAGCTTCAATTTAATAATCGTCAAAGGGTTTACAGATATTAATGAGCTTCAGACACGAGAGATTAAGACTGCTGATGTGTTTGAGGTACACTGGGACAAAAATCAATGAGCGTAGTGATGTTGTCAGCTCAAAACAAGCCAGCAAAAACGACGCTTCGTCTTGACTTTAGTGGTGAGTAAGTCCGAATGTTAGTGGCACTGTAATGTAATGTTAAATGGCCGGCTGTAGCAGCGAAAACCGACATCGACATCCACATCTACATCCAGTACCTACGTACCAGGTCTGACGGTCATCGTCCCGTCTTTTCGGCTGCACCATAGAGCACGGTCCCCGCTCTGAAGAATGTAGTCGTCTTTGGCTTGAAACAACTCCATTTTTGTTTCTTCAGGTTACACAAAATCAAACAACTAGCTGGCCCGGCAGCCCAGTCCTGGTCCTTCACGTCTCGGCGGGTAACCGTCGATAGCCTCGGTTAGCTCGTTTCCCACTGGCTCGCGTGCTACTGGAGCTAGCTACCTAGCGAGCTAGCGGGAGCAGCAGCTGGATGCGTGTCGGATTTGTATATTCCACTTCTGCGCATATTGATACTCAAACTCGCTCTGTACCTGAGTAGCATCCCTTCCCATGGTCATGCCGGTCAGAGTGAAGGCGGCTACACATCAGTGAGTGAGAACGAGCCCCGGGCTGAAGCAGCGGTGAGCGTTCGAGACGTAATAGGCAGTTTCCTGGTCTAAACAATTACACGTGACTTTCCGTCATCACCGGTGTGTGTAGGTACTGATCATAAACCCCCCACGTCAAACTGTTTACCATATGATTACTGTAATTGTTAACTAATCTTATATTTACACTTTACAAAACCAAGAAGCTACAAAAAATGTCACCAACACATTTCTCAGGAGTTATTTAACCAGCCACCATACAAGGGCACAATACCACAGCTAAATCCAGTACTGGGCTTAAATCTGAATGATAAATGTTTTCAAAATTAGGGGGTTATCTGCTTGAATAACCACCAGACAAATATAACATAATCTTTGAGCTGATGTTAGAGGTTAAGCTTATTCATCAGTGAAGCCCTCATTTTAACTGTTCACACCCATCCAGGAAAAAAAAGAGGGCAGAAATGTTGCCAGCCATGACTCACTGTGAGCCTTAGGGAACAGGGAGGGAGCAGCTGACCTTACACTATGTGATAACTGTTAATCTCACCATGGAAAAGTCTTTAGCAGGAAATAAGGCACACTTAAGACAGCTGCCTACTAGGTACAGGATACATTTGCATTGGAAGTGTAGGACACACATACTTGTGTTTTATTAAAATAAGGCTTGATTTGGTAACTGGCCAAGTGGACATATAAGTATATATACATACAATTCAAATACCTGGTAATTGTCTTCTCCTTTAGTAAACGATTAACATAAAAAACATAAAACATAAAAATTTGATAATCTTTGGGAGCCCAAGCATCAGTCAAAATTCATGTCAAATACATTTTATTTTCAGCCATACCAACGTGACTTTCTTTCATCAAAGCTACTAATAAACCGTGATCAACATTAAGCCACGATCTATAATTTGTGGTTAAGAGTGTTAGGCAGATGGCTTACAATCTTATTAGAGTAATAAATTACTACACAAACAGTGTGATCATAAAACTGACGTTTTTTGGGGTATTTTATCGCTGTTGGCATCTTTAAGGCTTTTAGGGCCATTTGTGTGTGTGTGTGTGCGTGTTAGTGTTATTACAGATTGTGGCTTTGGTAGTTATACAAGGACATTCTGACAATCTCTTAACTGCATCTTCTATTTAGCACCAAGTGCTGATTGTCTCACATCTCAAGTAAGATACGCATCTCACCCTCCATTTATTATTACACATTCATTAATGTACCAAAATACTTCATATAATGATATAAATACTAATATCATGATTTGAAATAACGAGTAAACCAATTCACATACAAACACTCAAACACATCAATCAAAACTCGTTTAACTGATATACTTAAAATGAAGTGCTGCTGATTTTCAGCATGATACAATTCAATGATGGCAAAGTGCAAAGACAGCAGAATCAGTAATGCACCAAAAAGCAGCATCTAATAAACATATTCACTGTGTTCTGTGACAAAGCAGCTTCAACATGGCCATGTGGCGATAAAGGGGGAGAAATGCTTTCCTTGTTGACTCAGTTTGGCAGAGTTCTGCTTTAAAGCCCCGACGTTTGCACTTGTGTGCAAACACGTGTACCGACTGTATTGAGAAAAGCTTTGTATGATATTCGATCAGACAAAAGGCAATTACACAGGACATTTCTTAAGAAAATACTTATGCTTCTCTTCCATTTATTGAAAAAAGGCCTCTTATTTAAAACCCTTGCCTGGCATTTGTTGTCAACCAATAATCATGACGGCCGTCTTATTATAAAGACATCGGCACAACATAGAAGGCAACAACATTGGCTTGAAAAAACATGATTGCACTGAGCTACCATCAGTTATGTGCTGAATGGCTGGACATACCAACACTGTTAATCAACGCATGCAACTTCCACAAATGCTGTAGGTAGAAGAGGAGGAGAGTTAGCCAGAGCAGAGTTATCCACTATCAAATATACAGCAGGTAATCCCTCTCGACTCTTTTTATGAAGTGTGCAGTCATTGCGATGTCTCCTTCGTCATCTCAATGTTCTCCTTCATGCTGGATTCTCCTTTCTGTCCCTCCATCACAGTCTCATTGGCAGGCCTGGCTGGCAGATCCTCCAGTTGCTCTAGTTCTTCCAGTATGGTCTGGACGCGACGGACTCCGTCTCGTCTCGCTTGCCGTACGTCTGAACGGCCCTCCGGGTCGACAGAGTCCAGCGCTAAGAGCTCTTTGGTGAGTAGCTCCTCCAGTAGTAAGTATTTCTTATCATTCTTCTTCCCATCAAAGCACTTCACCTCCTGCTCCAGTTTAGCGACTCTTTCCACTATTTGCTGTACCTTAGCTAAGCCTGGGTGGACGGGGCCCTGAGCAGCTTGTCCAGCCTCTACTTTTCCAGGTTGGACCTCCGGAGGAAAAGCTTTCATGTCCTGGGGCTCTGGTTTTGGAGGTATTTGAACTGTGATGTCAGAACTGTGGTGTTGTGGCTGTTCAGGTTGCTGAGGCTGTGGAGACGTCTGAGGTGGTGCCTGCTGAAACTGCTGTGGCTGCTGGAACTGTTGAGGTTGCTGGAGGCTGCTGGAAGTGTTGAGGTTGCTGAGGCTTTTGGACGTCGGCTTCCGTGTGCATTGGCTGGGGGAGCTGCGTGTTCTCGGGTTTCTGCTGCATGCTTTGTTGTTCCTGCTCCATTTTTTGTGGCGGCTCTCTCATGAGGATATGCTGCTGAACCTTAGAAGTCAAAAACAATTTATTGGAATCTGTCAAAATCTAGGCCAGAGCATGCTAACAGGGAAATCAAAACCCCATATATATCTAAAAAAAAACAACAACGACAACAACAACACGGCAAGTGAATACACAGAAAAAGTAAATTTACCTGTGGTCTTTCTCCCATCACTTGTGATATAACAGGTGACTGGCTTCTAATGTGAGGAGGGAGATGAATGGAGGCAGTATCGCGGTGCTGAGGAAACAGAGTTGGCGAAGCCTGTTCCCGGGGGGGCTGCATTGCAGCAGAGTAGCCGGGCCATTCATCTGTCTGAAGACGATGGAAGGGCTGCTGATGTTCTGGGTAAGGGATGCGCTGAGAGTAAACTGTGGGATTTAATTGAACCTGTGTTTGTCCCCCTCCACCCTCATGAATCACTGGTATAGGGATATAACCCGACTGAAGACCGGTGCTGCTGGGCCGTGAAGGTTGGTGATGTGTAACAGTATAAGCCTTAAAAAATAAATGACCAAATTAAAACAGTCAAAATTAAGTAGTCGTTTGAAAATGGGAACATTTCTGCCTACTGTACACATTATACTCCATCTGGTGGCACATTTAAACTCAATTCCCACCTCTGGTGTCTGTGAGACAGGCGAGCTGGTCTTTCCAGGCTCAGCGGAGGAGCTGTCTGCTGGGCCATGTAAAGGCGATCTGGGCCTGCAGTGGAGCACTGGTGTTGGGGAAGGTGTCCGTCCATCTGTCCGGATGTTCTGTGCAGTGCTCGGCTGGATGTAGGAATAACACGGGTGCTGCTGCTGCTGCTGCTGCTGCCTCAGTTCTGCGCCCTCGTGAAAGACTGGGATGGGAACATAACCTGGGCGAAGAATGGGGTGCTTCATCTCCCTCACAAAGGTCTTCTGTGTCTCCTGAGGACTTAGTTCTGGCTGTATGTTGGGTCCATTTGCTGACACTTCTCGAACCTGAAACATAGCAATATAGCAATCTATATAATCTTATACTCAGATGAATTACAGTTGGTGTTGTAATTTATAGCAGCCTTATTGCAAAATTTTAGGGATTAGTTGATCACAAAATGTGCTTTAATACATATTTTTAGCCAACCTACTCTTGCTCATGGGTATGTAACAGAAACAAAATTACTTTTACATATGTTAAACATTCAGCTGAAAGAGTTAGATTTAAGTCCAGATACAAGTCTGGATAAACTGACAGGACACGTTTTTTTCAAGCCACGGAGGAATCTTAAAAAGAAAAGTGTTTTCCATCCTGATGTAACTGCAGAGGTTTTAGGTTAATATGTCACAGGCTCGCAGGGGGATGCCAAATGTATCACCTCATTGAATCTTTGATATGTGAACCCACAGGCTCTGGTGCATTTCCCATCAGACAGCTTTGCTGTTTCTGTGGTGAATATTATTAGTGATTGTTTCACAATCACAGTGACAAAACCTGGATGAATGTCCTAACTTATCCAACAACAACAGTTAGCACATCCTTGGATCTAAAAATATATCAGCTAAACATTATTATTTCATACAGAATGAGGAGATGTAGTTTGGTTTACCTGAAAAAAGGCAAATATATGAGTTCTTCTCACATAGCACAGTAAATTATTACTTGAGTAACATTTATTCATCAAATCATATACAATCCCAGGATACATTTGTATACATGCAAAAGGAACATGTAATTAAAAGAAGGGGATGGGTACTACAGTATGACTAGTAAATCAGTGTTTAAATTTCCATTAGCTACTGTAGAAAGGTGCTTGTTTTCTGTTAGTATTATTCTAGACTAGACACCTGTACGTGACAGCTATGAATGGGTACAAGCAACAGGTCTGCCAGTTCAGCTCAGTTACTGACATAACTGAAAAGTGACAAAAGTTGTACCAGGTACCTGAAAAACGCATGAAAGAAACGCCTACAAAGCAAACACCGCACTTATCTGTAAAGCAGTGGCATTCTTCCAATAGGACTAAAGTCATGAAATAGCCGTGAACGACCCTTTGCCCTCTGCCACTATGGGACACTGCACGCTGCCAGCACCATTGCACCAATTTTATCCCCCAACAGCTGTGTCTTTCTAGCAGATTCCTCTGGACACTAACTTTGGACAACAGCGTCTCTCTCTGAGACGAAAGATTACCAGCTGGCAGGCTGCGAAGCTCACTTCAGCCCACGGGTTTTCTCTGCAGACCTGTGCGCTTTCACTACACGGTTTTTAATACAGCTGAACGCGATACGCGGGGGGCAGCCAGCGCCCGACTACAGCCGTACACAACCGAAGCGAAGCGGACCAGCCTCGATCCTTGTAAGGGAAAAAGTTTAATATGAGCAGGACGTCGCAGCAGTGTTTTCTACCGTGAAAGAAACACATTAAAATACCGGGAGCTCATCATGGGTAGCCTTTTGCATGCTGCAGAGTGAGTCATCGAGTAATAATAGTGTTAGATCATGACTCGGGAACATATCAGAGTTGATCACCCGTTATAATGGGCTTATGAGCTGTCCGTGAGGGGGAGGCAACGGTGCCAAACAGGGCCTACGGTCAACAAGACTAATATATAACAGTGATGTAGCGCAAAGGCTTCTGCCGCTTTAACAACGCAACAAACCAAAACATGCACCACAACCGACGCACGTCGACAGAAAAAAAATAGCGGTGAAACTGACGTTAGCCGTTACCGTTAACTAACCAACTTTATCCCGCCGGTCCTTTACCTTTTTCGTGTCGTGTCTCGGGTCATTCCAGGTTGTGGTGCGGTTGTTGTGGTCCACGAAGAAGGGCCATCCAGTCTGAGGGTCAATTTTTACTTCCCAACCGAGGGGGAGAGGGTCGTTGTCATTACTCGCCATAGTCAGTATCGGCGACTGTGTCTTCATGCCGTTCATATTGCTGGCTGTCGAGTACTGAGACATTTTATACGGGCGACGGACGCTTTAAAGATTCCTTCAAGTGACGTGGAAAAGTGGGCTGGAAGTTTCTCGAAATAGCAGGGTTAATGTTGGGGGCGGACAGCGCTGGATACAGTGGCATGGGTTCCCAGATTTGTTATGTCGCAAGCAGACCCCCCCAACATAGGCACCGAGTAAACCCTCGGTATTTTTTTATTTTTTTTTGCCCACCCCCACCCCCCCCCCCCCCCCTCCCCCC
>VUQR01000888.1:78607-96739 GCA_015108515.1 Hemichromis elongatus
GTAAACCTACTTAAACATGGAGTAACAATATCTTTAAAATCAAATGTTGTTTTTTTGTAAGATACAGGGTGGCGACACATTTCCACTGATAATGTGTTCGGTCTATTATGTCGTTATTTTTATGGCTGAACTGTCAGTTTTTTATGCATATGTAGGGTGTGGTAAGTAAACTGTACAGCATGTGAGCAAAATGTAAGCTGTGTATATGAACCTGAACAGCTTTTAGTTTTGCGTCTCAGTGAAGTAATAGCACTTTGGTTATTTTACAGAAATGCTCATAGGATTGGACAGGAGCTTGAAGGCTAACAGCAAGGAACTGTGCACTCTGGAGACTCAGATGTAGTTTTTTTTTCTCTATTTATTCCATTCTTTCCATATGTCTTTATTTGTAGATGCCATGTATTAACATGACCTAGCTTAGATTAACAAATTCCAGTACAAAATGTCTTCCTCTAAATCTGTGTTTTTTGTCTGATTTTTTTTTGATTTGCATAGTGTTGTTTGTAGTGCAATGACCCTCTTCCAAAATTGCTGAAAATGTCAATTTCTCAAAATTTGCAGCTCCCCAAACTCCATACTCCATATTGGTGGTAAAGAATTGACCAGGAAAAATAAAGAAATCTGTTAACAGGCCATGTATGCCGTTTAATTCCTTTTTTCTCTTTTTGATATTTTCTATATATTTCTGTCTGTAGTATAAGTACAAACAGCAACTTATAAGATTGCATGGTAATCCATAGCCATTTGCTTTGTGATTTTTAAATCTGTAGCCTACTGTTGTGAGGACTGAGCAAACAGTGGTGCTCTAGTGGTAAAGATCCATTAATACGTGAGAAATTATTTAAAGACAGTACTGTAGGCTGCATGTATTTGTACTTGTTTTTCACGTGTTGCTTTGAAGTTATATTACGAGTCAGTACAAGGTCATGATAGCTAATGTAGCTTAACGTAGGACAGAGTAGAGGATTCACAGTTCATTGTGTTTTTGCGTGGTTCCTTTTTTGTTTTAGTGTAGAAGATTTAAACTTCAAAGTGCGCTGAAGTTGTTCTCATTTCTCCTTCCAGGGATGCCCGAGTGGTGAAGGACATGACGACAGGCAAATCAAAGGGGTATGGATTTGTGTCCTTCTACAACAAACTGGTAAGGCTCCAGTGCGAGAACACAGACTGAAGGTTATTTCTATTTTCTGTTTCTTATCCTACTTGAATACATTCACAGCACCTAAAACTCAATTATTGGTAGTTATTCTTATCCTAACTACACGCATCTAGCATTACTACTTTCCTATTTTAATCACCAGTTTCAATTAATTTTTAAAATCAAAAGGAGTAATGCACGGCCACAAATAAGTTTTAGTTTTCTATCAAATCCTCTAGTAATCATTTGGTTTGGGTTTACAGGATGCAGAGAATGCCATTATTAACATGTCGGGACAGTGGCTCGGAGGGCGCCAAATCAGGACTAACTGGGCTACGCGTAAACCTCCAGCTCCTAAGAGCACTCAGGACAGTGAGTATTGACAGATATTCAGTCTCAGCGTGTGCTATGATTATACACTAACTGGCCACTTCATTAGGTATAGCTTGCTAGTATTGGTTTGGAGCCCCTTTTTCCTTCTGCCTGAGTTCTTAATGCACCAGCAAGGTCCAGGAAGCATTTTGGTCCATATTGACATGATAGCATCACACGGTTGCTGCAGATTCGTTAGCTCGAATCCATGATGTGAATCTCCCGTTCTACCACATAAGATATGATAAGCTTTGTTGTACTAATTCAGCATGGATCAATGCATTCTTGTTATTCACACCAAATTCTGACTTTGCCTTCTGAATGTTGCTGCAGATATTGAGATTAATCAGATTAGGAAACAGTTTTCCAATCTTCTGCTATATCTGGTTTTTAGTGAGCTATGTGAATTGTAGCTGACAGGAATGTGGGGTCTAACGCTGCTGTAGCCCTTCTAGTTCAAGGTGGTGAGTTCACAGACGCTCTTCTGCAAACCTTGATTAGAAGGAGTAGTGAAATGAGTTACTGTTGCATTTTTGCTCCGACAAATGGCACTCATTGGATATTTTTTGCTTTTTTAGACGTTTCTCTGTAAACACTTGAGATGGCTTTGGGAAAATTCCAGTAGATGGATACTCAGACCAGCTTGTCTGGGACGAACAAACATAAATATATTTTATTCCCCATTCCGATGCTTGCTTTGAGCTTAACAATGCCAAAATGCACTGAGTATCTACCATGTGATTGGCTGACTAAATAATTGCATTATCAAGCAGTTGAACAGGTGTACCTTATAAAGCAGCCAAAGAGACTGTTATTAACGCATTTTGATATTGTATTTAAATATGGAAGAAACTCTCTTAATTTCCTTCATCTTTATCTTCACTTTCACCTTTTTATGTGTAAACTTTGGGTATAATTTAGAGCTGTCAGCGTTAATCGCGTTAAAATGACGTTAACGCCAAAACCGCGCTAATGCGGCAAATCTCCATAAACGAGTTAACGTGGATCGCCCTTAGGTGGGGCTGGACGGCATCACGCATTAGCGCGGGTAGCTCGATTAACGCTGACAGCTCTAGTATAATTTTTTTTTAAAAATGCACTGCATGTTCTTTTATATACAGCTATGTTTTGCATAAGTTACGGATTTGATTTGGATTTTATTATCAGCATGAATGAAGTGTGTAAATTTATAATCATCTATTTAAAAATAATGTTTTTTATTTCAGATGGTTCAAAGCAGCTGAGGTTTGATGATGTAGTGAATCAGTCCAGTCCACAGAACTGCACCGTGTACTGTGGAGGGATCCAATCAGGGCTATCAGGCATGTGTCACATTCTAAAGATGCCATTGTTGCACCCTCTAGTCACAGTGTAATAATAACCTTATAAGTTGCCTCCAAAGAACTAACCTTGTGAACTCTTTTTTTTTTTTTAACTCTTGTTTATCTTATTCAGAACATCTAATGCGACAGACCTTTTCACCATTCGGTCAGATAATGGAAGTCAGGGTTTTCCCGGAGAAAGGATATTCTTTCATCAGGTAATACTTGAGTCTGTTGCAGCATTTGGCCTCTAGGTGTCAACGCAAGCACACTGCATGAGTCAGGGACCATTTATACCTTGTTCAAGATCAGCGATACTTGCTGTTATGTTTATCCAGCGTTCCTACTCGTAGAACTCTGGATGAGAGAGAAAAATATCTCTGCACTGTTGTCGTTATGCAGTTTTCCAAAGCATTTTTTAATTTTTTAGTTTCCATATGGATGTGGTGTCATTAAAAGAAGTTGGGTAACATGCTGGTAAATATGTCCCTGTCTTAATGTTAAGTATAGGGCATAAATTATTTATTTACATTTTAAACTGCATACAAGCTTAACAGGAAACTGCGTTCTTTTTATACTATGATAGCAAATATGGTCTGAGCAGTGTGAAAGTTTTAACTCCCCCTGTGATTGGTCTGTCTACTCTTTTGCTTTGAAGGTTTTCCTCCCATGACAGTGCTGCCCACGCCATTGTTTCAGTAAATGGCACAGTCATTGAAGGACACGTGGTGAAGTGCTTCTGGGGCAAAGAATCACCCGACATGGCAAAAAGTCCACAGCAGGTAGAGAGAACATGTGACACAAGGGATGTTAAAATGTGCGTTTTGTGAAACATACCGTAGTAGGAATGACTACACACTAGTCACACTAGAATCTGAATGTAGTTTATTGATGTCTTAACTTCCAAGACACAAAAACACCCTGAAACTCATGACCTTGGTCACTCTTTAAATAATCTCGCTTTTGAGCCAGAATATAGAAAAAGTGACACAAATCTTGAACATAAAAAGAAATAAGAAATTAAATTTACTCATCAAAAAGGGTTTCTAGTATGGTATTTTTCTTGTGGTATTCATTTTGCTGTTAAATAAACAGGTAAGAGATTGGATATTTATTCACTTTTCTGTCATGGTGTCCTTCAGGTTGATTACAGTCAGTGGGGACAGTGGAGCCAGGTCTATGGGAGTCCACAGCAGCAGCAGCAGCAGCAGCAGCAGCAGTATGGGCAGTATGTGACTAATGGGTGGCAAATGCCCTCTTACAACATGTATGGCCAGACATGGAACCAGCAAGGATTTGGAGTAGAGTGAGTTTGACTTTTGATATTTTATATAACTATACTGTTTCACTTAAACACCACTTATTATATTTTAAGTTCTGAAGGATGGAACCTAAAAGCAGCATGTTTAACATAAAGGGAAGAACTGTGTCTTTGATTCATTTTACAGCACACTTGATATTTGTGTCCATATTTGCACTAACTGGGTAGCTGTTATGCTTTCAGGCAGTCCCAGTCAACAGCCTGGATGGGAGGCTTTGGATCTCCATCAGCCCAGGCTGCAGCCCCGCCTGGAACAGTCGTGTCCAGCCTGGCCAACTTCGGCATGGCCGGCTACCAAACACAGTGAGAAGGCCCTAACCTCAATGTAATACCAAGGCGACACAGCACTCTTACATTTGGACAGCTGCTGTGGTAAAAGAAGGGTGGGGCCATATTCACAAAGCCTTTCTAGCTAATAGTTGCTCCTACACAATTACAGTATACAACAGAAGGGAGCACACCCCTGTGCAATATTACATAAGTAAATGTCAGGTGATCAGAGCTGTACTGTCCAACAGTAATTGTGTTACTTCTGAGTACAGCAGTATGGTATTTGCTCTCATGCAAAGTTAAAAATGAATGGTATATATTTCCTTTATAATAAATATGTTTATATAATATTTGCTTTTCGTCATCAGAGGAAATACCCTTTCAATTCACACAAAAATGCTGTTACTGACACAGTTTTGAATCATTTGAAATCTAGGTAATATTGTACAGGTGTGTATTCTCTTTTGGTGTAGATTGTATGATTTTAATCATAGTCTATTAAACTCAGAACATTTAAAAAAAGTTTGTTTCATTATTATTCCTAATTCTTTTTAAAACAAGGGAAAAAGTGCTCTTGGGCTTCTGAAGTAAAGCCAAACCAACAGTTTCTGTACACGTTTAAGGACACGCCGTCCTTATGAGTGCTAGACCATGCGAAACATCGAGGGTAGAGATCTTGCCACAGAGACAGAGCTTACGATGCCTTTCCTTTCATCACACATTTAACAGGTTGACCAGTGGGCCAACCCATTAAAACATCAATGTAGTTCTTAAAGCTAATTTGTTTCTCAATACAAATTCTTTCATATTTTATGAAACAACAGGGCCTTAGAGGAAATGTACGTGTAACACAGCGCACACTTTTTAAATGCCACTTCTTCTTTCTTTTGAATCCATTCTCCATGAGGATTAAAAACCGTGAAAACCTCAAACATACCAACATTAATATTTAAAAACTAAACTATGGAAATATTTGTTTTTAGTTTGAAAGTTTATTTTCTGGTCGTTTTTGTCGTTTTAGGGCATAAAACAAACCTTCACGTGAGTTAATGATAGTGCTTAACTGATCGAGTAGGTGAATCCTCCATGGATTTCTGCTACGCTGCACTGAGCCACAAGAATGACCCACTCAACGTCGGTCTGGACCTTCAGGGAATAAAATATCCAGACTTTTAGTCCTGTTTTAATGTTTTAAGTCAAAAATGCTTTGTGAATAGAGGCCCTGGAATGGTAGTTTACCTTTTCATTATATGTGAAGAAACTCTTTGTACAAACAACTGTGGCTTTAAACGAGATTTGGGTGGGAAATGGGATTGTGTACCAACAAGATTTAACCTACACAGCTCTAAAAGCAAAAAAATGTTAGAATTTTCACGTTTTTTTTGTTGTCGTTGTTTTTTAAATCAGATTCCAGACTTCAATTAATTTTAGTTTACTCTGTTCTGAAGCCAAGATGGGCTTATTCATAATTTCTCAAAGTAAAGGCTGCAGCACCCAGTCTCTGTATATAGAAAGTATTGTAAAAACTGCTTAACCTCCCCCCAAACTTTGTAAAGGTAACAAACTCTGCTGTGCTGATTCTGGGGCTGGTTTCCTAGAGGAATGCTGAATCTTAAACATTTTTGTCTGATTCTTCCTCCGTGTTAACTTCATCATTTAAAACCACTTCTTTCCAGTGGCTTTAAATTTTCTGCACATAGTTGTAGATTGAATTTTGTACTATAACCAGCCCTAGTTTTATTGCATAATTCTAAAGTTATGGTTTAGTTACCCACTAGCATAACGAAAAGCTCAAATGTTTTAGGGTTCTGAAAAAATTATTTTATTTTTATTCGGAAGGTGGAGGGTCTCCTAAGTGCACGTATCACTGTTTTGTTAATGTGGCAGAAACTTCCCCTTATACATTCTGAGTTTTTCGGTTTAAAAAAATATTTGACACGTCTCGGGTAAATCATCCAATTTGCTGAGAAATTCTGACAGAAGGATTTCTCACAAACAACCTGCAATTTTGGATTTTATTTGTGTATGTGCCATTTGTACAGAATATTACACTCCCTGTTTGCTACCTGCCCGTTCTGTAGTGCTAGCCAACAAACCTGATAACGATTCTGGTTATATTCATTCACGCTGGGGTTTTCATTGAATTCAACAGGGTCTCGTTTGTCTAGAGTGTAAATACAAACCTTGATCACAAATCCTCAAGACTTAAACTGATGTACATACTGTAGGTAGAATGTTACAAAGTTAATCTCCATCATTAAATTTAAGCAATATAGTTTGTGAATGAGCCTTAATTGATTTGTTGGTAAATTCCAAATTTGTTATTTAAAGATGCTCCATTTTAAATCTAAATTATTTTCCTTTAGATTTTTCTTCATTTTAAGTTTGTGTGCCATTTTCAGGATGTAGCAGGAAGCAGGTGATGTATCAACTTGAACTGCACGCTAATGACATGTAATATATTTGTTGCTTAAACTATTGAATGTAATGACAGTTTGCTTTTTTTTTTTGACCATTATACACATAAATTGAACAACAGAAGTGATGTTTATAAAATAATAAAGGATGGAATCAATTTCACATTTAATGGAAGAACTCAACAAAGTCACTTCAAATAAAGAAACCTTTGAACCTTTGAATGTTCGGTACATTTATTGAACACTAATGAACGCTGGAAACCAAATATTCACTGCCTACCAGACACAGTAAATAGCATTAAACAATTTTTAAACTGTAGAATAATATAGAAAACAGCACGTTTCACACATTTGCTCAAATATCTTTCTGCCCATTTTAGTGATGTTAGAAAGTTTAAAACTTGAATAATGAGAAGATATTTTTAAGGTACCGTTCACTTATTTTTCCATTTTTAACAGGAATAGTTTCGGTATCTGCCAGTGTTCACTTCGACTGATATTGTCCTATCGGCAAATAATGATGGCATTAGCTAATGTTTGATGTGTCAGGTATGTGTTATGTTCTGGTTTTTATAGAACCTTAAATTTATTTCCTGTTTTAAAACCAAAAATCATTGAATTCACGTTTTTATCTCAAATTTGAACCAACAAACTGGAAAAAAATTCCAGCATAATGTTGAACCACTAAATTATCTAATTTGGCATCTTAATCAAAAAGCAATGTGTTTTTTGTTTTGTTTTTTTAAATGGTAGAAATTAATTACAGAAACATAAAAACATTTTTGTAATTACCTGCACGGTTATTTTAAGACAGCTGTGGCATAAAGCTTCCATCTGGTGGTGATCTAATAAATTTGTTAAACACTGTGTTAAGTTCATTTTGTATGTTTACATTTATCTTCCTGATGATGATGATGATGATGATGTGAAAGCTGAAACATTTTTGTTTCACTGATACAAAAATTGAGACTAGAAAACGAAACTTCTTGTGGCTTGTTGCAAAATTTCAAACACTGGTATCATTTCATAGTGAGTCCATTCCAGTACGATGAGTATGATTATTACACCTTGGCACGGTGTTGAAAAGTTATTGAACCATTTTACTAACTCGCAAAAACTATAAAATGGGCCAATAGATATTGAGCAAATGTAAGTGAAGGTGAACAGTCATCAATAGATTAAATCAAAGCAAGTATTCACTTGGAATTTAGTTGATATCTCGATTGCCCAGTATTAGATTATATTGCACAACTTTTCTATTTAAATATATTGTATTACACAACACTAATGTGTAACATGACATAACATTTTATATATATATACTTAAACTGTGCAGTCAGCTAGTAGACAAAATATTATTTATACAATTAACATATTTGCATGAGATTTCTGTTCTTTGAATATTGCCCTGTCATATAGTCAGTACTTTATTTTGCATGTATATTAGAACGTTTTGAGCCAGTTGTTTTCCTCAGAGGTTAGTTACATAAACCAGTTGCTTATGGAGTTGCGTGCTGCTTGCTTTCGGGATGACATCTCTGGTGTCTGTTGCTCTGTCCTCACTGACCAAAGTCATGACCATCCTAGACAGTTTCATCCTTCTGGATAAGGGCAATTTAAAATTAATCATTCTTTGTTTGTAAGACCGCAACCAAGAAAGTCTACTCTCATTTTCTCAATGCTTTACAACACACTTGGTAGCTTGAATGTACTCTTCTGAAGCTGTTTAAGGTGCTTACTCACATTGTTATTGGTCACAGTTTCTTTGCTGTTGCAGCTTCTTTAGCTTTCCCTTGTAATCCCAGTTTCTCCATAATCAGCTCAGTCTGGGACGCCAAGCCTGCCACGGAGCTTTCAAGGTGAAGAACCTGTCTGGACAGACTTTTGTGGCAATAGAAAGGTAATTCAGTTAAATTTATTCCTCTGGAGAATGACATAAGTGCCTTCCTAGGTTAAGTTTATAATTTGTCCCACCTCAAGAAATGTTCACGATCCACAAAGGTTTGACTAGAATGGCTCTTGTGCTCGTCGGATGTGACAGGAGGCTTCTCGTGTAATTCCATTTGATAGTTCATTCCGAGATTGTTGATTTCGGAACTGAGAGCATCCTGACCAAAACGCAAAAGCATAAGAAACATTTATTTTGGTAATTGGCAATCTAAAGAATAAATGACCGGGAAAAAAAATGTATAAATATAAAGGAACATAGTCGTATTTATCTTTTAAAGTGCACAAACCCTCTTTTGCTCCAGCTCAGCTTTCATCCTCCTCTGTTCATGTTCATCTAGAATTTTGTTCCCGTCACGGTCAAACTTGGAGAAGGCTGCGGTTATTTCTTCATCGCCATGTCCCATCCTTCAAAACCATTACAGTGTTGAGGCTGATGTTTAATAGTAAAATAACCAAGTGTCCCTTTTTGATATGTTGTCACTTACTCTTTAAGAGTTTTTCTGAAGTCCTGGAATTCAAGATCTCCAGATCCAGAGTCTAGAACCTTATGAACATCTGATATTTTCTCTTTTTTAAGCTTCAGTCTCATAAATGTCTTCATATAGCTCTGATTTACAAGAAAAGTTTGTTAAAACATTATCCATAAATATGTCTAGTTTTATGTCAATTTCCTTTAATTTGCTTTTACCTGTTTAAAAATGTCAGCAATTTGTAGTTCATCATTTTGTGAGAGCTCCTGCTTCACCTCTGTATACGTGTCATTTATGATGGCCAGGAACATGTTCTGAGGGAAAAAATGCATGAGATAATGTGACTTCTCAGATCAGATGCTTTCATTATCAGTTGTCTCGTGCAGAAGCATGACTTACCAGCAGAACAAAGAAAACAAAGAACACATAAGTGACAAAGTAGATTGGCCCAAGGACTCTGTTAGCGCTGTCGATGGCATTAAAATCAAAGTCTCCGAGAATAATTCGGAACTGTGTGAAGCTGGGGAGGATAAAAATTGTAAAGAACTACTGATCAACTGATGCTCATTGCAATGAAACCCTTCATCCTGCCATTGTTCTCAACACCACTTACATGCAATTTACGAAGGTGCTGAATGTTTGAACCTGCATTCCAAAGAGTAAATATCCAAGTTGGGCATAAGCAAAGAACACGATGAAGAACATGATGGCGAATCCGAAGATGTCTTTAGCACACCGCCCCAGTGTGGAGGATAGCTGATTCATGGTCTTACTGAAACTGATGTACTTAAAAATCTACAAGAAGAAAGCACACATTCTTTGGAGAGACACCAAAGCAAAATCGCACAAGCAAAATGTTGGACTGAAAGGTGTCAGTTCTTTACCTTGATCCACGCGAAAAACAGGTTAACCGCATTCATGTTGTTATACTGAGTTTGCCAGAATGCCAGAAATTCAAAATCTGGATAGATGTTAGGATTTTTCAGCAGATTCCCAAGCAAGTTGTCCACTTTGATGGTTCGAAATACATTGAATATAATGGCAACAATGGCAAGCTGTGAAGAATGTTGTTAGTTTTTAGAAGGGCATGAAAAATCTGAGAAAATGACATGTTTGAAAAATCTTTTCTTACCAATATGACAACAATATCTAGTATGTTCCAGATGCTATTGAAATAGGAGAACTTGTGTATTCTCAGCTCAAGAATCTCCTCCACAATGTAGTAGAGGATGAATACGCAGAAGAGCAACTCGCAGCCTAGGATGAAGTAGTCCCAGGTCGTTACGTAGCGAATCAGTTTGACTGTTCGGATCTGGTAGGAAGGGATTGCTCCACCGGTTGCTGGGAATTCAACCACCAACCTGAAGAAGCAGATGACACTTTGGTCAGCCACTGCATGGGTATCAACGGGTGGGTAAAGGTGCAATGAGCAGTAATGCTCCTTACGTGATGACGCAGAACAAGTTAATGTTTGCGTTGTAAGTGGAGAAGTCAATGAAGACTGCTCTGGTTCCTCTGTCTAGCCAAAGGTTGTTCTGTAGCTCTGTCAGGATGTTGGCGCTCTCCTCTTGTGTGCTACTCAGGTCTTGATAGTATCCTGCTCCACTGTAGGTGGCCACCAAGCCCCAGTAAGAGGAACCCTTTATCTCTTTCTCTGTGTGGTAGGTCCAACTGCAAAGCAATAAGAAAAAATACTAAGAACACTGAATTGTGCTGCTGCCCTTCTTGTATGTCAGTAACAAAACAGTGAGTGAATTACGCAGAGCCGTTGATGAGGCCGAAGCTCTTCTCGTCTTCCTTCTGGTTTGTGTAAACAGCGAAACAGTCTGGGATCCCGTTTTTGAAGTCACTGGAGACAGTGCAGGAGTTGTTCTTGACCTTGATCTGCCTTATTCTGGGGACACCCAGCAGCATGTTCTCATAGTAGATGAAAGACCTGTTTCCGCTTTCCAAGGGCTGGTTATTGTACCACGTTGTCCAGTAGAGTCCGTTCAATAGTGGGCCCTGGGCAAACTTATATAAAGAAAGAGTCTGATTTGTACCTTTCTTATGTATCTATCTTTAGTGATTTTTACCCCTCAGCCTGAAAGGTTTGTGGTATTGCTGTTACCCTACTAGGAGAGGAGGGTACAGACATGTGGGCAAGCGTCGGGTGGTGTGGACACCCAACTTTGTTACCACAATAACAAAAAAATTAGCTGATGTAGGATTTTTAAATTGATATCATCGGCTAAAAAAACCACATCTTCTAAAAATTAAGACAAAAGTTTGAATAGTTTAGTTAATCTCAGGCTCACACTGTGTATCTTTTTCCCTGTCTCTCTCCCCTCACCCCTAAGCTATGACATGAAGTGCTTGCTCATATGGGATCGTCGGATTGCTGGGGTTTTCTCTGGATTGATATAGGGACCTTACCTTTCAATATAAAGTACCTTAAGGTGACTTTTGTTGTTATTTAAAATAAAATTAATTAATGAAATTAAATCATAAAATTAAATTGAACTGAATATCATTGAGCCCAACCTAAGGTTAAGTTTTCTAAAAATCTTGTGAGTGCATTTACTGAGGAAGGCTATCGTATAAGCTTCTCATACTAGCTCTGGACAACAGACTATCTCTGACACTTTGGTAACATTAATACAATTCATGCATTTTTTTATTTTGCATGTTTCTCAAAGGGCACAGCAAAATATGTTACTATACATGTGTCACTGTTTCAGTAAATTGGAAAAATTGACATTAAAAGCTTTCCCCAATTTTCATAAGGATAACCGACCTGCTATGGATTTCCAGGCCAGGGCATGTACTAATTAACATATCAGTTACAATCTTGAACATGTGGCAAAAGATATGAAAGAACCAGTAACACAAACATCACTGCTTGGTCATTTTAAGTGACGTGATAATCCAGACTAGATCATATAGATAATGGTACTTAAGTAATAGTCAGTTTTTTATAATTGTTTTATGACCTTTCCATTTGAGTTCATGCACTAACATACACGTTCTGCTAAATTAATAATGATATAGTTACTTAAAATTTTGAGAACAACTTTGAAGGAAATCAAAAAAAGGTTGATGAAAAGAAAGAAATATTTATTGGCACAAAAATCGCTACCATGGGAAAAATGAACGTGAAGGAAAACTTACAGTCCAGAAGTCAGCCATGGAGCCAATAGACTGAAACATAACCCCACTGCTACTGGGTGTATTCACAAACAGGTTCGTCATGGCGTTAGTGTAATAGTAGGCGCTTGAGCTGGTCATTCCATATGTCACTGAAAGACAACGTAATCGCATTGTTAACGCCTGGTCATTGGTTCCTATCTGGCTTTGGTCAGGCTCAGCTCTGAATGTTGCTCCATTCAGTTTTCTGAGATAAGACTCGAATGCTGACACGCAAACCTGCATTGAAGACTTGTTGTGTGGCTTTTTTTTGTTTTGTTTTTACATCGCTCTAGCTATCAAACAGATCCAGATGAGAGGCTGTAATTTGTTTGAAGAGGGAGCACGCTGTCCTGACGCAAATAGCTTCCTCAAACAGTGTAAATCTAGCCCAGACAAAGGATGAGGCTAAAAGCTCTTATCTCTAAAAGGCACGTCCCTTTCACTCCTAGGTGGACAATGGCTTTTGGGAAAGAAAAATGGGAAGGCTATTTTCTGGAAGTCATTAAAGCAAAGGGAATAGTTTTAATGGTAAATCAACAGTCCAAAGTGCCCTAACAGCCTGTCAAACAGTGAGCACTTTAAAGTGATCAGAAATGCAAATACAGTGTTTGAAAGTAGACGCAAGGTGATTAATAGAGAAACATTAAGCAACATTAATAATTCACATGATCAACTGAATTTAGTGCTCGTCACACTCACAGTTTAATTCTGTTTATCCCCTCAATCACATTATGAATCCATAGTGTGGGAAGCACATGCTTTTTAGATGTGTTTGGATGTGTATCCCACATTTCAATGGCATTTCAACAGGTATCTAACTTCTTTTCTTAAATGTCATTTTCTAGATGTAGGAAAACATTTTTCATATCATAAGATTAAGTGAGAACAGGAAGAAGGAATTATAGTTTTTGACCAGGGCATTGAACATTAAGCATGATGAACTTGATGTGAAGGACTCACAGAGGCATATGTCCACCAGGAAAAAGACATAGACCAGCAGCTCCCGCAGCGTGGTTCGGATAAACAGCTCCCTGTTGTTAGAGGTGTTTTCGGTCAGCGTTGTCCCCCACAGCGCTATAGAAAATAGAAGTTTAAATTAATTACATGACACAATCTTTTTTTTTGTTGTTGTTGTTGTTTTTTTGCTGGTAAAGATCTGTCAAGCAGAAGTATACCAGGCTTGGATTGCTTTTACTCATACTTTTTACAGTGCTCGTACAGCTGAGATTCGAAGAAGACATGCCAACATAAGATAGATTAAAATGTGTTCTTGCCTTTGATAAAAGAGCAGCAGCCTCTTCGTTTCTTCTTCAGACTTTGGTCTTTGGTTGGTGGGTCCTCTGGGAGCGTTACCGGGGTATCCAGGTTGTACATGCTATTTGCTTTACCCTCCAAGTGGGGTTTGGGGTTGAAGACAGTGCTGACCCGAGGGAAGGGTGGAGGGGAGCTACAGTAGCCCTGGTTCACCCAGCCCCGATTACCCACTGTGTCCAACTCAGAGTCCATTTGCCCAGTCAGGTGGCTCTCAGCCCGATTGGTCAGAGTCTTCATGGTGCAAGACGCGTGTGTTTCTCTGTGTGAACCTTCTGGTGTTTTGATTAAAGAGGAAAGTGAAGCTGAGCAGTGAGGGCAGCTTTTGAACACCTGCTGGAGAGGTGGATGACATCAGCTGTGTTGAGGGAGGAGCTGCTTGTCTACTGTTGTAGTCTTGAGATTCATTGAAACACATTGACGTAATAGGCTAGCACAGTAGACATTCTGCTAACACACACCATTGGCATACTGGTTTCTATAGTGTTCGGACACACTTATAGGAAAATACTGAACAATCACATTTAACCTTGTTTGGTTTTCCATTTGATTAAATAAGAAAACAAGAAGCACTCAGAGGGCACGAACCTACGCTAAGTTAGCTCACTCTCTGGACACTCCTTACTTTAGGATGTTTAGTTTGATTATATAAACATTATGTAGGAGTAGGTAATGGAAAGCAGGTATTGATTTGTGAATAACTCGAGCTCAGTATATAATAATATACCACAGTATATTTTCAGACTAACTCTTTCTAAAGGCAGATCTCAAATGGAAAAGAGATCAAATTTGAGATGGTATTTGATTGCAAACTATGATGTGATATTGAGAATACCTATATACCAGTATCATTTCCAAAATGTTGCCAATACAAACAAATACAGGAGAACTTAAATAAAGTTTTAAAGACATTTTATGAAACTTGAACCAATAATTCATTCAGCTGACTTTGGTTAGTAAGCTAAATTTGAATGGACTGTTAACATGACCTCACTCTACACTCCTACAAAGTTTTACCTGAATTCATTGAGACCTTTTTCGAGCTATCTTGTTTACAGAAAGAACGACGCGCATGCTACCAAAAACACATCCTTGGCGAAGGGGACAAAATAAGAGTAGCTCCCCCCTCACTCGCATCCTTCGAAATGACATAAAGTACTTTGGTAAATGATAAACTTCATTCTTTTGTAGGAATCTCTAAACACTCCTGCGTGTTAATTTGCTGGAAATGTGTTACTAAAGAAAAAACACGCAGCAATGGGCTGAATATGGCTGAATAATTCAGCAGTTGAACGACAGTTTGCTTCACCCTCTCAATTACGTCCATGCTGAGCACATTGTTGTCACCATTGATTAACAAATCATCCAAAAGAGTACTTCTGCTAAGGAAATCAATTAATTGCATGTCAAGTATAGTCTCTGTTACCAACTGTTCACCACTTGTGGCTGAATTAATGAGTGTAATTGGAGTTTCACTTACAGCCTCTGAATAGTTACCATTATGCACTTTTGGCTCTTCCATTTATTCATTTTTACATCATGTCTTCTATAACAAGCCTCTTTCAGCACCAGCCCCTTGTATTATAGTCTTAGACACTTAAACCCAAACACAGCTACACAAAGGAACAGCAGGGTAATCAGATGACTTTAATGCCTTAGTGTTTGGACTTTACGGTTAGCACCGCTGTAAATGTCTTCTACTTAATGCAGATAGAGTTTGGGGCCAGCTATGGGCGTTCATGCTTCATTGGCTCTGAACAGAGCGATTACGCACACCCACTGCCACACAATAGAGTTTAATTTCTGCTCCCCTGCTGAAGCGGTGGTAGGAGCTGGCACGCAGGCTTCCTTAATCTGCTGCGGCTTGTGCCACTGTTCAAACTTACTCGTATCTGTAATAATCACTTTTCGGTGGCTTATGATAATGATGATGATCGTGATGGCTATTTAGATGGGTATCCCTGTAGCTGTAAGAGTCGCTGATGAGTATCTGACTATCCTGTAGCAGAACTATTCTATGTTAAAGAAAAAAGTCTTAATTTATCAAGCAAATTTGAGAGCTGACTTGCTAAATGATGCTAATTACACAAATGCTAAGGCTATTTTCCACCCTGTGATGTAAAAGTGTCTTATCTCAAAGCACAGGACCTTCAAACAAAAGGATGATTTAATGCCAAGGCTGCAGAGCGAGGCATCACTCCTACAGAGAGCTTGACATGTGCAAAACAAACTGTGCTGTAAATTATTTCTTCCCTGTGATAATCCCTCACGCAAAATGACATTATATGCATTTAAATGCCTGAATTCTCTGTCAGAGAAATATGTTTTGGAAATGTCTAAATTAAATAGCAATAACAGAGCGTGAATAGGAAATGAGCAAACCTCTCATAGCTGTACCAATAAAAACAAGAGTTATAAAGTTTGATACAAAATTATTTTATTTTTGATGAAAAACTATAATAAAAAAACATCCTTTTTTTTTTTCAAATCTACAAACATGCATTTACACCTTGAGAAAATAGTTTCCTTAGTTACCTGGACATCAGCTATGCATCTGAGACCACAGTGATTTTTGCATAATCCATCAAACATTGCACAGCTTTTTAAGGGCCATATCAAAATAACCAATTTTTAAAAAAAGAATACAACATTACTGGTATCTTCAGTACAATCTAACCGTCTGCAGTGACACTACAGTTGTTTAATTGCTATACTCTGAACAAAAACTTGCTCAACATTGCTGGGTTTCCTAGCAAAATTAAATGAAAGGCTTCAAGCCAAAACTGAAGCCTCTGTGATTGTCACACAAAATGAAAATAATTCAATACAATTGTATTTACTGTCTCCTAGACTGGAGGAAAATGATTCACATTGTCATTCACATCCAACAACATGACTGATTATCTACTCGACTGAGCAGTTTATGCGTGCACCTCGTCTCCGTCAAACTGATACGAGAGCGATGAATGGATGTACTCCTGTCCAGTAGCGGAGTCGTACCTCATGAGGCAGGAGTAGTTTTCAGGCTGCATACAGTCAAACTGCAGGTCTAACCACTGCCTGTGAGCACCAGTGTGCCTCCTGGCGTCTGTCAGGATCCGGTTGAGGGCAACAATGTAGCTGAGGGCCATCTGCAGGGTTTCATACTTGGACAGCTTCTTGTCCTGGCCCCACTGTGGGACCACCTTGCGTAAGCGATCAAAGGCTGTGTTCAAGCCCTGCATCCTCTTCCTCTCTCTGGCGTTGGCAGCCATCCGGCGCCTCGTGGCAGTCTCGTACTTCTCCGGGCTCTTGGAGTCCAGCTCTGAAGACTCGGATCCAGAGTCGGTGCAGCTGGGTCGACGGGACTTCATGGTTTTCGATCGAAGACTCAAACCAATCAGATTTATCAGAGAGGTTCCTACCTTCAAGGTTCAGTGTTTCTCTGTGTTAGAGCTTTTTTATTGGTTTTTCCAAGGTTTTCCCTTTGTGCTGTATTTGCAACTTCGGGGAGTGCTCAGTCTGAAGAGTCCAAGGTGTCTATGATCCTGGAGACATCGGGGCAGCTTTTATAAGACAAAGCAGATGAACAGGTGGCAGCAGGTGGAGCCCCTGCCCCACCCCCACCCTCAATATTGCTCATAGAGAAAAACACACCCATGTAGACTCATAAACACCCACACCCACTCCTCAGCACACACACACATCCTCAGCGCACACACAAACAAAACCTTAATGAAATTCCAATTATCTTGGGCTGGGCTATCTGGTCATGGCTTCACTCAGAGCCATGTGTCACAAACACCAAAAGTCTACCATCTGGTAGCTCCACTCAACACTGCTGAGTATGCAAACAAACTAATAGAGGCTAAGATTGTAGTTCTCAGTTATGTAGAAGCTCTAATGCAAAACACACTAATAAACTATAAATGCCGGACTTCTAATTGAGCTTTAAGTTAAATGTAAAAATACATTTCTTATATTCGAAGCTAACACTTCAACACAAATGTTGCTTAAAAGGAATTTGATAAAAATCCAGTTTATATCTCATCCTCTAACGGTGTGAAAGGAAGTTTTCAGTCTGTACATAAATGAGTCTTTTCAGTCTAACGTTGTTGTCTTTAACTGTCAGGTTTCAATCTTTACCACAATTCCAATTCATATATAAATTAAATATGGACTCTTTGCTATAAAGCGATTATTAAGTTACATAAGCCATCAAGAGAAAACCTTTCACTTCATGTGTAATTGCCCTCTGTGTGATGAGAACCATAATCTGAGATTAGCCCGAGGCAACGCGAGTGTAAGTGAGGCCTGTAACCTGAGGGATATTAACAGCACATCAGGGGATTATGACTTTCAGACAATATGGAGCAAGATGGTGTAAAGATTACTGCACCGGTGGAGGATTTTT